>JAOXNN020000088.1:751979-797129 GCA_028571205.2 Hydropsyche betteni | reverse complement strand
CACACACACACACACACACACACACACACACACACACACACACACACACACACACACACACACACACACACACACAACCCGCCTCCTTCCGAATCGGGAGCTCCTTAATGACTCCTCGGCCGATAAATCGCGCGAAAAGCAGCGACCCGTTAAACGCGGCCCGGCCAGCGGCCGCCAACCTTTTCAGCGTCGCGGCCTAATGTCCGCGATAACGCCGGTCCAATTTCGCGCCATTTTCGGGATCATCCCGCATTAATTGTCGCCGTCGTCGGGCGCGAATCCGGAGGTAATTCGGGCCGAATTAGAATTCAGGTTTCGCGGTCGATTTCCGAAAGCCGCACCGGCGCAATTTGTTGATTTAAATTGCGGCGGATTGGCGATTGATTGTGCGAATTTGCGGGGTTGAGTTTTATTGTTGGGATTTTCCGGTTTTGAATAATATTGTTTTGAATAAATAGGTCGCGTTCGATGTAGTGAAATTCGGCTTTTATTGAACTTTAGTTGAGGGACTTTCTGGAAATTAATATAAAATTCAAATATATTCTGTGAATTTCGTTTCATACGAAATGGATCACATTCATAAAATTTAATTTCTCACTCGGAAACTCAAATAACTGGAAGCACAATTAAGGTTTCTGAAAACCCGGCCTTTTAAAATCTGCTGAGTCCGAGTCTGATATTTTAGAAACCAGCCGAGTCTGACAATGAGTCGAGTTGGGGTCCAAAATCAAATATATTAAAAACATGCCATATATAGCATCAGCCGATTGCTAAATGTTCATTTTGATCTGTTTACTATTGTTTCTAATGAAGCGATCTATTTTATTTTGTATAATATTATTGTGACATGTTTTAAATATAATGAATTTTATTTATTGAATTCATTATTTATGATTTATCGACGATTTGAAACTGATTTTTTTTTCAAATTAATTTATTGCTCCCTTATGATTTATTTTCAATTAGATTTTTCATTTTTGATTAGCATTTATTAATTTTAGCTGCTGTGATGCGCATGTGATTCAGTCGAATGTTTTAAGTTGTTTATTTTATTCTTGTTTTTTGCCTATATGTACCTATACATAGGGATGTCGGATTTACCGAAAATTTAATTTGTCAGTAATCAAATAAAAATTGTAATTACTGGTATATTAAATTTTGAGAAAAAGTAAGAATAAACGGTATACATACGTACTTACAAAAATGGACTTTTCAAAAAAAAAAAAACTAAAAATATTCGAAACACAAAAATATTTGTTGTATCGATAGTTACGATTAAAACAATTGAAATATAATAGTGCATTTTGATTTTTACAAAAAATAAAATATTTCAAAATATGGGATTCTAGCTACTCGCTTTTACTAGGTTTTAATCCCGATTCCCGAGTCCGGGTTTAAGATCCATTGCGATTTCGAGTCCAAGTAAAGTCGAATCCAGAAACCCTGAGCATAATCATTCGATAGTAAAAACTCAAACTTTTTTAATTTCCCAACAAGCAAAAATACAACACAAAACAAAAATCAATCCGCTCATTTTCCAACAATAAAACCCAACGAATCGGAATATTCACCGACAAACTTTCACGTCCATTGTGTCCGGGATTCGCCTCGCTCTCGCCGCACTCCACATTATACACCGTCCACACTTTTACGACAATGGTTATCCGATGCTGAGGAACCGACCAGCCAGCATGGGCGTGGGCAATGCCCAATTTACGACCTCGAGTACGTCGGACGAGCCCTCGTCGGTCGTAAAGCGGTGCATCTCTTGCGGTGCATCAGTCTCTGGTGTTCGATTTATCGCCGTATTCCGGTGTGTTTCCACACTCTTGGATATATCGTTCCCGAAGGTAGTGCGGGTTGGATACGGTTTTTATTGGTGGATGGTCCGTTTGAGATGTCCATGCGAGATGGATTGTGTTGTGCGATGGTTTGTGGTTAGTGCGGTTGAGTATGTCCGTTTTGGGTTGGCACTGTTGGAAAGTTTACCATCATATTTATTAGATATACAGCCTATTGCTAAAGAATAGCTGTTAAATTTATCATCTAAAGTTTGGGTATTATTGTGAAAGTAACTTACGATGTGTTTTAATTAAAAATTATCCTTAGATAAATTGTTTTGTGTATTTGTATGTTGATAATTTTACGTATAGCTTAAATTAGATGATCGGTGGTAGTTTGCGTGTTGAGACTGAATCTGAAATTTGATATATTCTGCGAAATACTTTGGAATATTTATGTTGAGAAAAATTGAAACATTTTTATAGAGAAACTGACACAAAGAAGATTTGGGTTTTATTATATAAAGTTGCCTCTAAGATCTAAATAACTGTCATGAATAAAAGTTTTTTTTGAGTATATTATGTAAGAAATATTCTAAAAAAAACTTATTTCGCTGCATTCTTTTTTCTATTTATTTACACATTCACAGAATACGTTTTATATTTTTTTCTTTCATTGCTAGTTTTTGTATTTCAATATCTTAATACGTAAGAGTTGAGTGCAAAACTTTAACATCTCAATTTCTTTTCTTCGAGAGAAATCTCTTCAGCACTTTCAGCCGCTCTTCGTAGGTCCCGCTCTTTGATAAACTTTTACGAGCATTCTTCTTGAACAATTTGCGGTTAACGTCCGAACTGCTTTGTAGATGAATTTACGCTACCGATACTATTTACTTATTTATTTTTTATTTTTTTTCACCAATATATTTTTTCACCAGTCTAGATTTAAGTAGTAAAACTTTAGAGGTCGAATGTTTCATAACGCGCAATTTTCTTTCGAAATATGGCAATATTAAGGCAAACTTTCGCATCGAAACTTTTCGAACTCCCAATATATGATACAATATAAAAATCGAAAAATATACGATTCTTCATTATATTTTTACAATATTCGCCTCTAGCCGAAATCGTGATGCGATTGCTCAACATTTTATGAATAAGATTTATTCGATCATTTATCTAAGTCGTCTTCGATTGGCTTCGGTCGATCGCTCCGCAGTTTCGCTGTTTGGCTTCGTTAGACGCAAAAAAAGTGTCGTCTTTTTTATTATGATTTACGCTCTCGTTTTGATACAGTAATTTATTGTCGATTTCGCACTTGTTCCATTGCGCTGATGTCATTCGAGATGACGAAACGACGATGACCTTTCGACACCGTGAAATGTGCGACGTCGAAAAAACACGATCGTGTCACAATTAAATTTCAGACGATTCAATGGATTTATATTTCGGAGTCTGATTCACTTTCTACGGTTTAGTTCTGCGACGTTAATTTTTCGCAATTAAGCCCGAGAGCGTTTATAGTGCGATCCTCGCACTTACATTAGAGGTTTCCATTTCGTTATGTTGAGAGTTACGGTAATGATACGAGCGGGGTTTCGTTGTGATAAAAATTTCGACCTTTTCGCAATTGTAAACATCCATTGTGTTTTGTCTAGTGTGCGTGAATTTTTCGAATATTTCGCCGGAGCGCCGACCTCGCTGTATAAAAATCTATAAAATCTCCTCTCCCCTTTCTCGGAAAATGTTATTTTCTTTTGCTTAACTTTTTTCTGAGATAGTTATTTTCGTTTGCGACCTAAGACGTTGTTCGGCTTTTATGTCTTTCGACGTACTGATTCGAATCTCGCTGTCTGTCGCTATTTGTTTTGACAGTTCGAAGATCGATCGCTTCGAATACGTTCGTCTAAAGATAGGGATCGTTTTGGGTCAATCTGTCTAGGATTATGTTGTACTGTTACTCTACATACGATACTTTATTATGTATCGAAACGTTAATCTTAGTTATAGTCGACACCCTTGTGTGTTACCACGAACAGTGAATCGAACTGAAAGTTTTCCGTGATTTATCATGTTTCATTGTATTGAAAAAAATATTTGAAACATTTTGAGAGGTTTCTAATTAAATAAATTCGATTTTAAAATCAGTGTGAGAAGTTTTTAAAATTTGAGCGTTCCTCTCATAAGAAATAGATACTGATAGGTGGACGTATAAAATGGCCGATAAATACGTTCGGCCGGACATTAATATCGAAGATACTGAAAATAGTTATACGTTTGTAATTTAATATCGATGTAACACAGAGACGTATTGTTGTTAATGACGACCGGTTATTGGATTTAACCCGCGGAGGCGGCGAACGGTTAACCGTCGAAGATTAAACTCTTATCTCCGAGTCCCAAGCGAACGAGAGAACGTCGTAAATTCGGTAAACCGTACCGGAAATCGACGTTTTTAATTAACCGAAATCGAATTAGACACTCGAAAAAGGGATATTTATTTACACGCACAAAGGAGAAATGTCCTATGTGAAAACGCGCGTAGTAAAACCAGGTGTAAGACACGCGTTCCTTTGTACGAAGGACCCTTCGCATTTTTGCGAGGGTCACAAAATAATAATCGACCTTTCGTGTCCCTGCGGAGACCAGGTGTTTGTGGACCGTGGAAAATCTAACTCGTGTCCCCTTTCCGATATTGGATCGATTTACGGACAGATGTTGGGATTAATTGTCGGCAATTGCGATTTTGCGATTGCGCGAATGTCGTGAGAATCCGAAACGCATGATTAAGCGTGACGGTTTGTGATTATTGAAATAAATTGCTGTTTTCTTCCGTGGGTTATTTTTCGTTTTTGATGTGTTAGAATAATTGTATTGCGGAAAATATTTGAAATTTGAATTTATTTTGAAGCATAATTATTTTGATTGATGTTGAATTTGTATCTGACGTTATTTTTATTGATTTTTGAATTCGTGACAATCTCAATGAAGGATTGATTTTGTATAATTAAGATCGATTGTTCACAATTGATCGCTTCAATATAATCGATCTTGTTCATATTTATTTTTTCTTCACATTTTGCATCATCATGATTAATTTTCAAACTTTAACCTTCATATTTAAATTTTTTTGATTGATTCAAAAGTATACCAACTACGAACCCAAACTACTATTATAACACGAATATTCATCACTTACTGTGATACCCGAATGATATTTTCAGCATGAGCAAACACAACGTGTCTATTTTTACCATTTTGCCTGCAAATTGTGCAACGTTGTAATTAATTCTGAAACTGAGCGACCTATATAGTTAAATTCGAACCGGCCCCTGGAGACGCATTCGTTACCAGTATAATATACGAGAGATGCATTTCGTTGCGTTCGCAACTCGGAAATGACCTATTGCACTCATACACATTTTCGCTCTTTTCATTCAAGTATGCATTTCATGTTTTACTGTACGTCCTTTATATTATACTCGTCGATTTCTCTCGTTTTTCGAGATTTATCGTATTGGTTGAATACTTAGATTAATCTTGTGCTTTTTTCTTTTTGTTGCAGGTAAAGATTGTGATTTTTTTTCGGTAACGATGCGGTCTACGTCTTTTTAATGGTGCGGTTCCGTGTTTTCGTCAAGTAAGTAATTTATGTTGGATGCGTTGTCATTAAAACGCCATTTGTCTGCTTTGATGTGAATTTGTCGTACGCATTATCGCACGTGTTGAAATTTCAGATTTATATACTAGATTTATGATTACTATTTACTAATCACGTGTGGAAATGTTATTTTATATTTGGATGAAAAAAAATTCAATTATTACTCGAATATTGAACTTTATTCGGCGGGCTTTGATTTATGATTTTCGTTTTCACTTTTTAATGGTTCATTCGATATGTGTAGACCGCTAATGGTGCTTAAAAACATCAAATTATACACAATTGTAAAGGAAAAATTTACCGAGTGCGAAATGCGTGTTTTCAACTCGTTAATGACGACATTAGACTTTTTGTCGCTGCTTTTTGCGGCCATGTGAAAATATTATTCACTTTGCCCGACGGCCTAGCAAAAAACCGCATTACGCTTTCTGATATCGTATATTATTTATGTTTCGAGCTTAAAGCGCTTTTAAATTTTAGAACAGATTCGTTTTCGACGAGTTGGAATTACCACATGTTAAAAGCGAACGATAAATACACGTCATAGTATTAATTAACGGATACTCTGGCGCCGCCGTACAATAATTACTAGTTTCGAAATTAATAGATTTTTTTTCGTTGCATGTATGGGAGGTTTTTTTTTATTTTATTTCAGGACATGCATTTACATCTACCGGCAGTGTTCTGCTATGCGGGATTAAATTAAAAAAAGTTTTTTTGTTTTGTGACGTCAGGGAAAGGGAGAGGGCATGTAGGGATTAGGTTGTATCCTCCAATAACTGTCATGTCGTGTGCGACCTCAGAGTCGGTTACTGTTGTAATAAGCATTGTTTATGGGTTGGGATACAAAATGGATTTATCTTGTGATGAAGCGTAAGAATCTCGTTGGTATACGTACATTTGTATAAATCTGCGTTTTTATTTTAATTAAAATATCAGTCATGCTCTTCGCAGAAATATATTACTTCCAATCTTCCACGAGAATGTTCTGATTTATTTTTTAATCAAACCTATGACTCATCCGTGATTTGTGATGAGAAAATTTTTAAAGCTATATTTGAGACTAATATCTCACATTGAACACGTGATAATTTTTTTTTGTAATATTATTAAAAAAAAATTCTTATATCAAAATCTTTTCGGACTCAATTAGAACTTCTATAATCAACCTCAATTTATTTATTCAAGATTTGTCTCCCAAATTAATCACGTCAATGATACGGGCATATTCAAAGCCTCGTTTTTTACTCGTTCAAATATTAAAAAAAACTCATAAGGATCCCTTGCGAATTCGGCGTCATTAACCGTCACACAGACTGTAGGCGTCTTCTGCGTATAAATCACGTCGAAATTTGAGCGACGTACGAATCGCAAATGGAAACCGTGCCGGAAAATTAATGCTCCTCGTCGGGAAAACTGCGTGGGCGGGAAAAGTGGGCGGGCGCGAGACGCCGAACCGAACACAACTAATGGACGGAGGACAGAACCCACCGGTCCTGGGGCCGACAAACAATGGGAAATTAAGGCTTTTCATCCGTCAGGTTCAGGGAAATTCAGTGAGTGTGGTGTGTGTGTGTGTGCTTGTGGCGGGTGGAAAATTCGCGCGTTTTTCCGGCACGCGGTTAATCGAGGCGTTGTTGCGGGCCGGGTGTGTCCGGATTGTTTTAATGAAAGGGGTTTTTTTTTATTTTCAGACTTGAAAATTTTAATATGGTTCTGAAAAAAATATATTAATTTTTTTGAGTTCTTTGTAGAGCTTTAAAATTTATGTAGAATTTTTTTGTTACTTTAAGTTTTTGAAAAAAATCATATTACATAAGTCGCATTAACTTTTTGCGTATTTATTTTTTATATGGAACTTGTATTAAAAATACGCTTTCGATTCGCAATTGTTTCTAAATGGTAAGCTAAGAAAACCTGATAATCGCTGGCAAGATAATCCTCCGAAAGCCTCTTTATGCCCGGCGAGTTTTCCAATCCGCCTATCATATTTGCAAATCGGCTTAGTTCGTACAAAAAGACTTCCGAATAATACACGAATTTGTTTCAAATTTCATATTATATTTTTCATCAACGACCTCAACACCGTATGAAATTTCTATCCCGAATTTCCCTTTTCAAACCGTCAAATTCCAGACGAGCTCCGTTTCGCATTATGTTAATATTAAAGCATCAACATAGCAACATCCATACAACTTCTTGTACATCTTTTGAGACGAAAGAGGAGGCCCTCTATTTTTTTATGGATGCATATCAAATTAGTCAACGAACTCCGGAGCGGAGGGACGGTGCGGATTTTCCGGGGAAAATTTAATTTCCTGCAATCTGCGCTGGAATGTCGCGTTAGCAGTTTCGTTCCAGCGAAACTTTCCACTCTTAACTGGCCTCTTTATTGCATTTCACAGCCGAAAGCGTCACGGATCCACCTCCTCGATGTTCCGGAAAGTTCGGCGCCATAAATCGCCGGAGTGCGACCGTTGTTGCGGAAAATAAGCTCTCTTTTGCCTACTTTCTTGCACAATATCTAAACCTGTGTACGTAGTACGCGCTATACGTCTCTTACCCTATTTTTAGGTGTCGTGCTAATGTCGCATTAAGCTGCTCAGGAATGCTTCCTGGAAACGATAATGTTGCCACTGCAACGTACCTAGCTTGATCCCAAGGAAGTAACTAAACTACGATGAAAGTTTCTTTATCCTTTTATATATTAAAACCTGAATTTTGACCTTAAATTTTGATGAAGTTCCTTTGAAAGTCAAAATTTTATTTTATTTTTTTGATAGAAAGTACTCACGTCGTATGATGAATTGATGTCGTATAATCATTTACGTACGTTTTCAACCGTGATGGCTTGTAAAAAGGGGCAAGTCACGTATGAGCGGAATGGGGTTTTGAAAAAAGGTCAAAAACATGTACATTATTAATCACTGAAAAAGAAAACTTACTAAGTCAAAGGGGTGGGTTTTATATGAAAAGTCCCGTACGAAAATCCATTTTAGGACGTACGGGAAAAAAACGGAAATTCAACTCTGAATATATAAAGACAAAAGATTAATATCGTACTTTATGATGGGGAGAGGAGTCCTTTGTGTGCAGAGACGACAAAAAGAGAGTTTTTCAATAAAACGCTTTCAGAACAAAAGGGCTGAATCCGCCCCCGCAGCAGCAGCCCTATTTAATAAGCTTTTAATTACGGAGTGCCACACGTCCCTTTAAATGAGTTTCCCGAACAAAAAAATCACTGGATTTTGAAATATTTTCAAACTCAATTCCGCATCAATTTTACGATTTAAGCTCCAAAATTATGATTTACGCAAGAGCGTGTACGATAGCGCGTCTTTAGCCACGGGCGAAAAGCCTGATTACGGAAAGCTATAAATTTTCCGGACCATATAGACGATTTCTATTGAGAAATCGTACGGAACGTGTATTCGGTTTGATGTCGATAAATCATAACGGAATCTAGCACTTAATTGAACTGCTGTTGCCGCTGTTAATGCTTCTGGGAATACATTTCGACATGGGAAGATGAACTGGAGGACCGCACTTGACACGCGAGAGCGGACCATTTCAATTGGACCGTTTGTTTGTCGAGATGAAAAGCGGCCGCTCTCAATTTTGACTTGGTTTTATTTTTTCGCGGCGGTTTGAAAAAAGCGTTTTTTGAACCCTTTGCTTAATTGTCGGTTGGTCTTTTTGGATGGTGAGTTAAAGCGCGCTCATTGTTTTCGATGTTGGAATTTAATTGGATTTTAAAACAATTTATATTGTTTTCGATGTGGCGTAAATTGATTTTCGTAATTTTAGTTGCGAGTTAAGTTCGTGTGTCAGCTAGTTTCGGAAGAGTTAAACCCACTCGACGGATTTAAATTGAATTTTAGGAATTGTGGTTTTTCGCAACATAAATTTTTTACTAGGTGATTTACGTCCATTGGCTTTTATTGTTTGTAACAAATAATAAAATGTTTTTTCTGAGAATCAAGTCGGACCCATTTAACATTTTATGGATACCAGACGACTCGCGCAACATAAATGTACCACATCTCGGATACAAATTATGATGCATCTGATTTTCTTCTGATTTATTACACTCTCTATCATATATTCTACTTTTCTCCTCGAAATTATTTAAGTAGAGCGTTTCGTTCTTGTCCATGAGGCAACAATAACTTTTTTCATCATTGATATTTATTGCGGCGAGTCAATTTGAAAAAGAGCGTCGTTAAAAATTTTCGCTCGATAAGCGCACCGAGCATTTTTTTCAGTGAAATTTATTTGCCTTCTCGCAAGATAAATTACTATTAAACGACTCTTTCGAAGCGGCGAAAAATACACGCACCCGGGCCTTTTCATAATACACAACTTTCATAGTAGCTGAACAATTTTGCCGAAGAGCCGAATATCGAATTAATACAATTTATCGCTTTTCGATACGAGAAGCATAAATTAAATTTTCGTAGGCGCTCTCGTTTATGGAAACCGAATCCCACTTTATATTCGTTATGCTATGTGAATTATCTAATATGTCTTATCGAAGCTTTTAGAAAATCTACCAATATTCCTCCTTGTTGAACGTGCTTTTTGCTTGAAGACATTTGAGAGATGTTTTAAGTATCCAAATCTTCACGAGTCACCTTCATCTTTTATCCTATAATAAACATAATGATCGTTTTTAAAATGATTTGATGAGCTACAGTAAAAATAGCTTGAATTATCCATAATTTATATTCAAAATTACTTCAGCTGTATTTGAATAATATAAGACTTCGGAGCTTTGGGATTTTATGCAGAAGATTAAAAAGCTTCATCATACTATCGAAGCTCGGGTCCTATGCAATCGATGAAATTTCATTTATATAACACGTTAATTAATCCTGGGATGTGTTTGAAGGGGTGTACCTTTTCATGTTGGCCGTATTCGGTCGATGTTTGCGTAATCTGTTCGGTCGTTAATAATAGCTTCATTAATTGGATTAATTGGTTACGAAGCGGGTCGCGTTTTCATATAGAAATCCGATTATGCGTAAAAGCTTCGATGACCCGGTGCCGAAATTTCGACAAAGGTCGAAATCGATATTTAAATAATACGCAGAAAATCGTGCGGTGCATCCCGAAGAATCGTAATCAGCCCATTTGTATGTGACGCCGAAAAGCTTGGAATTCTAATTCGAACGAGCTTTGTTTATTTTGAAATTGACTTTTTAATTTGGGGCGCTTCGAAAGTATTTCGTTTTGTTTCTTGTAATTTGGTTTTGTTAATAAAATGTAAATTTAAAAGACAAATGGATCGTGTATTATAATGTGTACGAGTACAATTATTTCTTTTTCGAACAATTTGTTATTGTTTCAAAGTAATTTTAGCAGTATAACTTTTGAACAAAAAAAGGATAACCGGCGATAGAAAATTTCCTCATTCGTTTCAATATCCTCATTTTTCAACAGAAATAAAAAATAGAATGCATGGAAACTTTAGCAGCTTCTGCACTACGCTATACGAGAAACAATATTTGAACCCAGTGACGTAGCTGAAAATATCAGGCACTCTCATAAACCCCACCAAAATATCACATCATAAAATCTACATAACATTTTCATTTCACAATCCCAAAAACAATATCCATTCAACATAAATTTCGAAACATCGAAAAAATCACTTCGAACCAAATCGAAAACACATTCGAACACAACTCAAACTACACCACCAAAAAGAACTCGTCTTTTTCTCGTGTCGTTGATTGGATTCTGTGCGAGGTGTAACTCGACGGCCCTCGGGCCATCTCTGCGGTGTGGTAGCAACCCGCTAACGACCGGCTCGATTATTACCAGGGGCACAAAAGCCCGGCCCGCGGGCTGATTTACGGCCCGGGCCTCGCTGGCGTGGCCCTGCGCTGTCGTAAATTATCCGCTCTTCGATATTGAAAAAAATAAGGGAAAAGGCGCGAAATTCGTATGCGGCAGTTTAATGTGTCTAGTCTATGACACGATTTTGTTTTTTTTTTTTAGAAAAATTGGTGTTGGGGTTTTTTGTATGGTTAGAAGTGATTAAATTATCGAAGGTGAAACGAACGATCGAAAAGAGAATTTGTGTTGATTTTTCTTGTACGCTTGGGCCTCGGTTAACACGATTATATGGTTCCATAAAAATCTGGAATGCAATTCCGTGTTATTCGAGGTTTGAAGTTAATACAAAATTAAAATTTGTGTATTTAGATAAAATGTGATATACACGTACATTATTAAATTAAATTTCTAAATGTGTTTTAGTTATAATTCCTTAATAAGTTGGGAAGTTATGTATGACAGTTTTTACAAAACATTTTCCCTTATATCGTCTAAATTTGTACATGCCAACAATTCGGATGACAAAAAATGATATTGGACAACATATAAACTCGAAACTTGTTAAGATATAGTTAAAAATCGTCAAATTTAAATAACTGTATGCGAAATTCGTTCAAAATATAATTTACGCACTTATAATGCATAAATTACGCCTGAAATTTGTTATGAATCTCAATTTAAGCACTTATAATGCATTTATTTTTAGTCATGTTAAAATGCAAATTTGTCAGTAAATACTTTATGTATCTTACTAAAGTATTAATTATTTTTTTTAAACCATTTTATACAAAAATAAATCACAATCATTAACCATTTTATACGAGGCCCGAATATACATAGTAAAATCTCATACACCGAAATTTTACCATGTAAAAATCTGAAACGAAAAGAAAATTTGCAACGCATTAGACATGTCGGAGTCGACCTCGATACCTTTCCGTTCTCTTATTTTACGAGTTTATATGACTTATACATGTCAATATTTAATAAAACAAATCTGTTACGTTTTTACATAATGCGGCACAAAATTCTACGAATTCCCGTGAACGATTCGAACCGAACGTCATTCGAACACATATACATCGTTATTTATTTACGACTCGAAAGTTTACCTCACGACACGTCATGATAAACGATTCGATTAACCTTTGGATGCGAGATATGTATCGGAGCTTTAATAGAAACGACAATTCTCACTTAACGACATGACGTAAGAACTCCACGATAACAATACGCAACGCGATTCACTCATATGCAAATGCAATATGGCCGCGCGGTAATGATATAGTAAATCGCGTGCTTTCGACCTTTCGACGTGTCGGAGAATTCCGATTATTCCGCGATCGGATACGTGTTAACTTTCTAGAGTTTTCTGGATGACCCACTTTTCTCGTCCGCGTATATTAAAGCGTTTGTGAAAATTTCAATATCGTTGAAAATCGTCTGCATACTTTTCGCTTATTACTGTTCTAATGAATTTCGTGAGCTTCTCACTCGGACGATTAATTTCAAGACCAATTGCGGCGTCTTTGGGATCGTCTCATTCTTTTTTTAGTCTTCAGATTAAATTTCGTCGCGAATTTATTAATGGGAATTTTTTTTAATTGCGTTCATTAATTCTTGGAATTTTCGATATGTCGCGTTCACAGTCGAGTGTGTCGTTTTTGTGAAACGATGTTGAGTTTATTTGCTGGTTTTGCGTAATTTTATATTTAAAGTGGCTTCTTTGGCATTACGTAAATTAATGAAATTTTTTCCTTTTCGAATATTCACATTTTATTTTCGTATTTCGCATCGAGAGTAACGCAAAAAATCTACTCGCCGCGTGTCTCTAGTGCGAAAAAGCTGGAAATATTTTATTTTCGTTGAAAAGTCTTGATTTTACCGCCTTTTGTATTTGTTTTTGATGTTTTATTTCTCAAATAAGCTAGCAATTACGACGCCAAAAGCTCGTTCCGCGCCTCCGTTTTTCCGACCGCTTTTCTTTCGTGTACACGCTTGTTATTTTTATGAGTACGGTGCAGCTAGCTATTTATCATTACGAGATCTTCAATTGAGTAATTAAATATATATACATACATATTTTTAAATATTTTCCTTGGGGGGTAATTTTTTTTATTCGAGAAGAGTTTTTCATTCTTTCGTTCTTTTTAAGCAAAGATACAGTTTGCTATTCAAGTCTTAAAAAATATTACAAAAAAAAATGAAAATTTATTCCATACACCTTTTATATTTAAATTTTCATGCAAGTATGATAAAAACAATTGCTATGAATATTTTAGACGAGGACGCATTTTAATAACGTGGTCTCGAATATCAACAACTTCTCGGCTTTTACTTAAAAATACAATATCTCATCCCCGACCCGTGGGTTATTTATGCTCCTTTTTCGGGCACCATCCTCATTTCAGCTCCTCTCGTTCCGGGATCAACGGGAAGAAGGAGCGTTCGCCTCTCGTGGAGGCTCGTCCCCGTTATAAATCCTCGCAAAGAGGATTTGAAGATTCAGGAATTAATTCCGGTTATAACGTAAACATTTTCTCGGTCGAGGAACGAGTCTAGGCTATGGAAAAGAGGAACGGGGACCGAGCATTGTGAACTTTCCGAATTCGCCTTAATGCGTTCCAATTTCGCGATGATTATCCGCGATTTTTCTCCCGCCTAATGGAAAAAGGTCCGTATCGGAAAATCGTATTATATTACGGCCATTATTTTGTCGTATTTTTATTATATGTTTTATTCGGATTGTTTTCGCATTCGTTTCGTTCTGGGTTTTTTTTCAGAGTTCGCTTTGCTCAGTCCGGTGAGTGTTTTGCGAATTTTCCGGCGTTTAATTTGCGCGCTTCGTTTAATTAGTCGAATTCTTCGGGGTCCTTAATTGAATCAATTGTTTAATGTTTAGGGTCGGTCGGCTTGGTTTACTTATGGTGGTAGTTTAACCAATTTATAACTTGACACCCCCCACGTTGAATCCGACGTTATTATTCACTCGGGTGTATAAATTTATTTGTGCCATCAATTTTTTGTAAAGTTCAGTGTTTTGTAGAAGTTATATCAACTATTTTGCAATACTTGACAAACAATTGCACATTCCATATCACGCATGCACAGTCACACAATTATGAAGTTTCGTTTCGGTGATAAATCAAATTTTATGTGAACCGCACACATTACAAAGACGCTATAAATCACGAACGAGTTATTTTCATAGTTGGTTTGCAAGTTGCCAACAACTTATTACATTATGATATTACATATATTTCGGCTCAATTTACGCAACGTATGAACTTTCTCGGCCTGAAACAAAACGAATTTAACTCGCTACCTTTATCGTTCGTTATAGCGCACATATAATATAATAGAATGAACGATTTCACGTAAACGCCGATGAAAATTCGCTCACTATCTGTATTCTCTTCGCATTTTCGGTCCTATATTGGATTTCGCCTTATCGCCTCAACATCTAGGTCTGCAAAGGGTTAATTGCGTTCCCTTACCAGGCTATCGAAAGTACGCGCTTCGAATTCGAACTTAATGCCGACACAGTGCGATTGATTAAGACTTTTCTCGTTTTATGGGAGAAAATCATCTTAGATTTATCGAAGATAATTTTGGTATTTGTGTTGCATTTAAATATAATATTCTGATATTTTTTATGATTATATCTGAAGTGAAAATAGTATTGCAAGTATCAGGGTGAAACGTGTACGAAATCGATACGGGGATTTGCCGTAGGGGATGATGTTTGAAGTATTATGTTGTAGTTATTTCGGTCAGGGAAAAAGATCGGTTTCGTTTCTCTTTTCGTCTTATATCATAATTACGAAAGACTTATAAGAGCTTTTCTTCTTATTGGTAGTTTTTATATGTATATATATTTTCCTTTGAAAAAAATTGGGTGAACGTGAAAAAGTAGGTAAATCAATCACTTTTTAATTATTATCAGAAAATTTTTGTATCTTAATAAACATTTATTCAATGATGTTCGTGACGAATCAGTTCATTCAATTCAATCATAGCAAATGCGAAAAAATTCAACCGCACAAATCCCATAATCGAGCAAACAGTAAGAAACCCACAATCCCAAATCGCTTTATTATTGAGAAGAGTTTCAGGCCAATATTTGTCATGCGTCAGCGGCGCTCAACCGTCGGTCATATCAATCAATACGCCCCGGCCGGTATCTTCATAAAACCCATATCGGCGTGCGATGTATTAACACGTACCATAGACACACACACCATCGTTCTGTTCCATGCCATCCGTTCGCCTTCCACTCTTCGGGCTATTTGTCAAAACCCTTATATTGGACGTCGACCCACCCGGCCAGAAGTCGACAACCTTTCGTGTGGTTCGTATTCGCCCATTCATTCGCGTTTCGGTGATTTATTGGCGTAAATATGAAATGTGTGCTTTGTTCTCGGTTTGGTGTGTGAGTTTTGGGTATCTGTTCTTTTAAAATGTGTCGTTTGATTAATTTTTTAATATTTTATGTGAAATTTTTTTGATTAATGAGTTTCTTGTGAAGCTTTCGTGCACACGTGCTTTTAATTTATGTCTCATTTCACCTTGGGAAGTCGGAGACTTTGTTATAATTTAATGTTGTTAAATTGTCTATTTATGCTGGTTATGTATTTTTTATTTATTTTAATTGACAATTGAAGTTAAATGATATATTTTGCAATCAATAGAATGTGATATCATTTTTCGAAAAATGGTTTTAGTATTTTACTCTTTCAGAATTTTTAAAGGTCACAGAAATTTTTTATATAATGTGACAATGAAGATGATACTTTATTGAAAATATAAATGCTCATCAAATGTTTTTTATCACTGAATACCGTAAGTTCATCACTCTTGCGCGAGTTCATCTTTCGAGCCCGCTTTTCAAAACACGGCCTTCCAAAAATATTATTTGTATTCCGTCGAAAGAGGGGATGGAATGGGAAATCTGTGCCATATTCTCTTTTCCCGCCGTTTCATTTCGCATAAATCCTTCTCGTTTTCTCTCGTTACACACACAAAGGAATAATTGACTCGCACCGATGAATGAATGAATTCAATTCGCGAAAGACGGACAGCCCGAATCGAATTTATGCGCGTGCAAATTTATTATTATACGCCTTCCAGATGCGAAATTCAATTTATTATTTATATATCGCTCGTATTTCATCAATAAAACGCAAAAATAAAAACGAGAATGGGAGTGTATCGGGTTTTAGTATGATTTACATGCGTAGGATAAAAGGAAGGGAATAAAACGCACTTCGTCTCCCGTCGATTTATTTTAATCCAATTTTTATTTATATAGTGTCAGATTAATGGACTTTTTCTGTATTTATCTTTGTGCGTTTTTTATCTTCCTTCTTCCGAGGGATTTTCTTTAGAAAGGAAAAGCTTATTTTTCCACCCGGCTCGATTCGAGAGTTTCCTCCGAGTAATTACCGGCCAGTTAAAGTGTGTCATTATTCTCTCTTCGGAACGCTTTACCCGAGGCTATTTTTTTCCTTTGCATACACTAATTAGACAATGGAAATCTAAATAATCGTAAAAATAATCAAATTTTCATAATATGCGTAATAAACGTCAATTAATGCTATTTTATAGACACTGTTTAATGCAGATTGATGCTCGGTAATATCTTTACATTAACCGTTGTTGACCCATAAAATTTTTATGTTTCTATATAGATTGAAACATTTTTATTACAAAAAAAGCGAGTTTTAATGATATGCTCGATTGTTCATTTGAAAATTTTCACTTTTTAAAAGTTTTATTGATACAAAAAAAAAATTTAATGAAAAAAAATCTTCCATAAAACGAATGGCCATCGAAAGCTCGTACCTTCGCAATCTGATGGCATCCGTTCGATGCTGCATCATCAGCTCGACCGGTTCTCAAATTCAACGCTACGAAAACGTGCCTTTAGATTATCAGATTTGATATTGAGACCTTTCGAGCGGGTAATTCACGTCGAGGATCCGACACGCCGATACCATCTTCAGATCTGAAAATCCTCCACGTATCTCTATCCATCGTCTGCTTTTTGTCCAACCCTTCGTGACTTCCATGGACTTAAATATCGCATCATATATCGAACCGATTGGATCTATTTAATTATCGGACCGTAGCAAGGTTTTCCACCGATGGAATATTGCGTTTATGAACATCGGATTTGTATTCGAGAAAGTATAAGACGATTTGAATATAGAATTTGTTCTGTTGTTGTGTGTTTTGCGTGATCGATACCCTTTGATCTTGCACGACTGTATCGAAAACGAAACAAAACAAGAAACGGTCCTCAGAAATCGTCAATCATAGTCTTACAGGATATCGAAGGTCCTCATCAAACAATGCGAAATGTTTGTTTTGGTGAGACGTCGACTCGTCCCGACGGAAATGCGAAAATATTATGTCGGTCAATATGGTTCGCGTGGGAAAATCTGGCGGAAAACATATAATTATGGCGAAATAGTGATTCGTCTTCGGAATATGTGAGAGCGTATAAAGGAAATGCGATATTTATTCAAAGTATTATCGTCTTTCGGAACGAATCGATAGTGTGTTCCGGCGTAATTTAATTTCGCGACGAATTTGTCGGATGTATTTTAAGAGGAGCTGGTTTGTTTGCGAGGAGCTGAATTAATTAGCATATGAATATAATGGAATCAAATTTATTCCTGAATACTGTTTTAGACGCGTGCGGAGCGGTGCTCGTATAAATTGATCAGTAATTAAATGAATGATTTGAATATCGGGCCCTATTTCGGCGAAGGGCTTCTGCACGGGACGGATAGTGTATCAATAAAATTTTAACTAGGTTCTTATGTATAAAATAAATGAGAACAGTTTGAATATTTATTTATTCCACGGATTTTCCGTTCTTGCTACGAATGAAAATTTAAAAAAATATACGGAAGTGGGACTTACTGTGAAGAATAATAATTCACAGTGTTGTTCCCTATTCAATCACATAACTGTTATTTTACTTTTTCATATCGATCGCATGATACGTGCCCTAGTTTTCAACCGTTTACCAATAACCTATTATTCTTTCATGTTAAGCAGTGTTTCTGGTTTTTTTTCACAATTTTCCTATTTTTTTTTTTCAACCATTTCGTACACTTGGCACACTCCCATGGATTGTGCCGAGTCTGATAAAGTTTATCTCTCGAAAACTTGTCAATCGGATTAGCCGAGTTGTTAGCTCAACATGACGGAGTCCTTTGAGTCCTCAAAAGGCCTCGCAGGTGCTCACACGCCATTTGTCCATTAACGTTTTCTGACAACTTCGTTTCGATCATTAAATGTGACAGTGAAACAATGCGAGCACTCAATCGCCGTAAACGAACTACTTTAATAGATCCTTTGTAGCTTTGTTTTGTTTTGAATACTTTATGTTACACCGCTAATATGTTTTTGTTTTATATCATACGTATGCGTTATTTTGAAATACGAAATGAAATACTATAATTTAGATATTCACGAATTTAAAAGCGTTAGATTTATATACGTTGTTTGTATTGAATAAAAATAAAAATAAAATAAGAGTTTAAAAACTTTATTGCGTTGTAAATTATACAAACAATAAGTATTATTATGAGAAAAAATAATATTATTTGTGATATTTGTATCAAAAAATATTTGTTTGAATTGAATTTTAATAATCACATAAATTTTACGGAAATATTAAATTTCTCAGAAGTAAATTTTTTTACTAAAAATATCGAATCAACATATTTTCATGCATGAAAAGCGTTCGTGTGTTTTTGTATACAAAGATAAATTTATATAACATCTCCAATTTTCTTCTTATGTAATTTTCGTATTGATACAAACAAGTTGTTTTTTTGCAAAAAAAATATTATGTTAACATTACCAACACAAAATTTAATACACAGTACATAGAAAATTTTCACAAAATACGATAACTTCGCCTAATATTCGTATGCGGCGAACAAAACACGCACTAAGAACCAATTTTCGCATATCAGACCGGCATATGTTCCAATTTTACAAAGCAAAATCCTAGCAAAACATGTTTACGATCGCGGTAGAATTGAGTCCCGAACCTGAAACCGAAATAGAACCGAATCTGGAATAAAACTGAAACTCAAAAAAAAAGGAAAAATCTGGAGGGGGGGGAGAACCGCCCACGGTCCAATTTCACACAACACCGGGCCTGTGCGGAAAAGCCTCCCTGAAATATCACCGTGTATCAAACCGAAAACTAGTTCGTTCGGTAATCCCTAAAGGGTGAACTCGGCAACTAGACTTTTCCTATGTTCCACATTGCTACACTGCTTGTTTGTGTGTATGTGTGTTGCAGCTGAAGGGTTAGAAAAAAGTGTGTTAACCCATCCATAAAGCGGACGTTTTGTTTTAACCTTTTCTTTTTCGGAAAAGCTCGCTCTTTTTGTAAGTACTTAGTGTATATCGTATCATTCTATTTTCAAGTTTTTAGGTTACTAGCAAGTTTAGAGTAGCATAAAAAGGATGTTTATTTGGTTTGATCGTTGTACTTGTTTTTTTTATGTAATACTTACATTTTAATAGATAAATAGCATATCGATAATATATTTGACTATCTTAATTTCAATTATGTAAACAGAGTTTTCAAAATATGAACCCTCGTTAAAAAATTATATTATAATTTTTTCATTACTTAATATAATAGAATTTGGTCCCTTTTTTGATACTTAATAAATCAAATTTATACCAACCACAATTTTGTATCTGCCTAGGATATCCCGTTACATAAATGACACAAAAAACATGAAATATATCACTTAGATGATACGACAAAAATTTTTTATACCATCCCCGAAAATGGACCCTCAATGTCGTGCGCCATCATCGTCACGAGCACCCTTCGCAGAATAATTTCGCGCGATGAAAGGTTAAATAAGAATGTAAATACGCACTAGCCCACACCCGAAAAAATATATTCGGGTCGAGTGAGATTTACTTTACATCCACTACATCCGCCCCTGCGAGGCAAGGGTTGAAAAAAGAAAGTTTTTCCCCGGGAAAAAACCGAGAGAAATATGCTTCAACGTTCATTTCGCCGGAGCACCCTTTTCTGGACGGGCCGCCCTTATTTGTGTTGCGCTTTGTTCGCCAACACCGGCAACTTTTCAACCGAGGAAATATTTGCAATAAAGTCGAGGAGACTTTGTCACTGTGCGTAGGAAAATTTACGGCTGATGTGCCGCGTGGGGGTGGTGCGGTGCGCGATGGTAGTCAATAAGGCCGAGAGACGTATGTGCCTCATATTTTACTGGCGTTTCTACAGAATTTGATGATATTTTGTATAGTACGTCGTAGATACGTTGAATAATCTTTCGTATGTGTTTGCGTTTGAATCTAATCTGGTCTGCGCATAGAGATTCCGGGAAATGTTAATTTAGTTCTTGAATTTGAAATATAATATGATATTAAACGTTTCGTTGTTTGTTCAGTTTCTCGCATATTAATTCTGAGAATACGATGATGTAGTTTGTACCTGTTATGTTAGAAGCTCATAATTAAACATACCCAGTCCTTTTATTACACGGTTCAAGGGAGAAGATTCGATTATTTTTTCACTTTAATACGGTATAAAAAATGTGTATTATTGTACCACAATGGTACGATTCGGTGCAGGCCAGTACATTGTTATGTATGTAATTATAGTTATTGAATACAAAAAAAATCGATGTTTTTTGACAATTTTATATGGCGAAATTTTTCCACAGTACACATTTTTTATAAAGTTCATTTGGATGGAAGTTCTATCCAAATATACTGATGGATACAATATCCAATTTTTATATGGTCATGATAAAAAGAGGATTGGGTGAATTCAATTTAAACTTTTCCTAAAATCATCAAGTAGATACACTTTATTTTATCGACCGCATAAAGACACAGTCATCATCATTGAATTTTTCGTATGCTTTCCTCTCTTTCATGCCATTTTCTAGCACACATACATAAAATAATCCTCGGGGGGCGGAAAATCACGATTTTCCCGAACGTTCGCGTGCCCACTAGCTACCTCACATACGTTCCGGATTACTGCCAGATGATAAGAAGCAGTTTTTCACGACTTTCGCTTTTCGACGAAATATCCGCGGATTTATAGATTTTCCACCCGTTTTTCCTGGTCTCGAGACACTAACGCACTTCACCTGCTCGAAAGCTGCCTGTTTGGTTTAGTGGGTGCTTTGTTTTGTCGGCGAAATGCGATAATTTCTCTTGTTCCTTTCCGCCGTTTAATTATACGCGTGCATTATTTAGGCGAGAAATTCGTATTATAAATAAGTCAATTATGTTGCGCTCGTATGGCGTACATATTACGGTCGTATTAAACAAGACGTGTCGTTTGTACGTTCGTGGATTTTCTTCCGTATATGAACGTGTTGAAACTTATCGTGTGGTCGCTTTGGTGTGTCGGGTTTAATGTTGCAATTATTATAGTTGGATTGTGAATCTGCTATTGTTAGTCGCGTATATCATTCGGATTGTTGGAAATTCTGTAGACGAAATTTGACGTTTATTATTATATTCGGATTTTGTATAAAATGAGTATTTTCGTTTTCATCGCGGATGCAATATTCTTATGTTTTATCTAAATTTCCACCGGAGATCGGTTCAAATATTGACATTCGGAACCGGCGAACAATTTCCGACAAATTTGCTAGAAAGAGGCCAATCTAGCGATCTCGGATCGGGCATTTGCATAATGACACGTTGGCCTCGTTCTACGTACATTTTCCCCACTTCACTTAACGCTTTTCCAGGTGAAAACCCTCTGGAGAATGTAACTTTCCAGTCACGCTATACACCCTCGGAAAATTTTATTTAACCTAGACCAGGCATTCAAAACACCATGTGACAACTGATATTATAGTTGTATCATCATTTGTGAAGCACTTTATTTTATTATTTACAACAGATTTTTATATAATATCAAATCGGATACTAATATGCATAATAAAAAAGATTTGTATTGACGCTTCAGATGATAAAATTTTTAAAACATTGCTTTTCCAGAAAGTTTCACTTTTCAATAGATAAATATTTAATCGATCATCCGGAAAAACGTAAGCTTTATTATAATTTTATTTTTGAATTTTTTTTCCCGACGCAGGTTCTCTTCGCCGTCGTTCTCATGGGTATCGTTTTGAAAATTTATTTGCTCTGCTCGCGTTCCTCTCGTATGTTTTCCTTTTTCGTTCTCGGCTCGTGTCCTGAATCGGTAAATACTTTTGTTCTGAAACAAGGAAAACGAAAAAATCCTTACTGCGAACACATATAATACATCCTTGTGCCATATCTTTGCGCTTGTATTGCAGCGAATTTCGAGGGCCGTAAGTCAGGTCCCATTAATCATTCGTCTTATCTGAGGCTCTTGCAAACTCGGTTTTGTTTTCCTATCTGTTCCTAATGGGAGTGCATCTTTGGTCTCTGACTGGGAACGCGTTAATTCCGCTTTTCGCCCTTTCAGAACGTTAATTTTTCATTCGGGTCGAACAATGGCGGTCTATTGTGCGGAGTTATGAGTATGGGAAAATCTGAAATGAGGGATGAGTTTGCATTTTAATGGGATTCCGTAATGACATGCGTGAAAGGGATCGCAAATAAATCGTTATGTTTTCGATATTAATATGTAAAACCATGCAAACTTTTTGTATCGTATAACATTTGTTATTCAAATATGTTTTTCCAATAAGATATTATATTTATATATTTGAATACTCATTATTTTAAATTTTAATAATTGATATAATTTCATTATAATTTTTTTTTTCAAACATCAAACTTATATTTCTTTCTATTGTTGCAAAAATTTGAATGCAATATTCTTTATTTAAAAAAAAAACATCGATAAGCATTTACGTTGCCAAAAAAGTCTCGTTGTGTTCAATGGCGCCGCAAATTCTTGATTCTTTTCAACGTCGTAACTAAACATCAATCATCTTCGTATACAAACGTTAATAATTAGACAATTTATATTCGTATTCGATGTAAATTTATTGTTCGAATCTTTTCAATCGATTCGATATTCATAAGGGGATCGGTTGTGTTCGCGCACACGTGCTCACTTTCCGCTCGTTTCATATTCGAAAACAATAACCAGTTATGAGAGATACGTGCGCTGAAAATTTCGACGCTTTTTCTTTATACATACCGCTGAAAACAAAATTTTGAAAATGCTAATAAATATGAATAAAATAAGTGTCGAGTGTGCGGCTATGTTCTGCTTCATATTAGAGTGGAAGTTTTCTCGGTTAAGCTAATGTTATTTTAGTTTTTATCATTGCATTAACATTTATAAGTAGTTTAGTTATCTAATTTGTATTTTAATTTTCTCAAACCATTAGGTTTTTATAGTAGAAAAAGATAGAAGTAGAATAATAATGAATATGCTAGAAGCTTTCTGCTTATCTTTGTATAAAATTCTAATTTGTTTTCTCCGTTTGTATAAATTTCTATTATAGCTCAACCTAATGAATGATTTATTACATTCAAAATTTTAATACATCATTCCAAAATGCGAATCCTACGAAATTCCATACACAAACATAAAACATGAACGAGATATAAATAAGACGCGGAAATATGCGAGCAATTTTTCATTTTTCCAATAAGGACGCGACGAATGAATGCGTAATGTTTTTCCGACTTTTCCTCGAAACGCGCACGACGCCAACAACAACCTACGGGAAAAAAATCTTCAGGGTCCTTCCAGAGGGCCCCCATGCGACCTCGCGGGATTCGAACCGGGACACAACGACCGAATTATGTTAATATTTCCCGCGAAAGCCTCCGCTTTTCCGGTCGAACTGGGGCGCAGCTTGTGTCCGCAGCGTGGCCCCCTTTCGAAAGGCTCTGGAGCTATAAAAATGAATGCTTTTTTATATTTTTCTTCGACGACCTGAAAGCCGTAACGCTGACGGTGTGTGCCGTTTGCCAAAAATTTTGTGTGTTTTCATTTTATTCGTTTTTTTCTTCGATTGGAATATGTTTTTTTTTTTCGTTGTTGCGGTCATTGTATGTTTTGCGTCGGTTGTACGTATTGATTCGAATGTTGTATGAAAATTTTCGTTCATTATTTGAAATGCATGTTGCGGTAATTGGATTGTGATTCTATACAGACAAATATTTGATATTGTGTAATAATATATACATTTATTTCATAGAATAAATTCGCTATGAAATATCGGGCAAATTTCAAGTCAGTTCATTCTTACGAGGACTCTCAAACGGTCATCATAATAAAACGCACTTGCGAAATAATTTTTCAACACCTAACGTCGATTTGATATCATAAAAAGTATTTTAATAAAAAAAAGGCGAATTTCTTCGGACCGAGTCACATCTGCACGAAACGACCGCCGAACGACTAGTCACTTGCGAATCGCGAAAAACTCCGAACTTTTCCATTTTCATTTTCGTCTTCCCCAAAACAGAGATGCACCCGCAAGCTGCAGGCTGTAAAATATTCAACGCGGAAACGGGAATCACGAGTTTCGCACATAATTCATGCGGCCATTTTTCGCGAATTTTCCATCCCGAGCGCAATATGGCCGCGGAATTTCCCGGATTTTCTCGCGCGCATGTGTTGCCATATTGAGTTAACACGTTTCGTGCCGTGACCGAATAGCTTATTGAATTTTTAAAAATCTCGATATGAATTTACGAGCTTCGCATGCTTACACGTCTTCTGCTTCGGTAAATCGTGTGAGGAACTCGTGCCCGGGATGACCTTTTTTTCGAAAGTGAACCGTTTGAATTTTCGTGAGGTTTATTTAAAAAAAAATCGTGTTGGTTTTCCTTCGTTTTTATTTATTCATATTGTTGGTATTTTATTGCATTTTTTTTCTTTTCTATTGGTTTTTATTTTCGTAGAGAAAATGTCGAATTTCTATGGCTTGAGTGTTTTTCGATATCTAATATTGAATTCTTCTTTTCTCCAGAGTTGTCAGCTTATATTGGTACACATGTTGATAAGAAATGTTTCATATATAAAATGGAATCGATATTAAACGTTTTATTATTCAATTTTTTATTCAAAGTATATGCAATAAATAATCCTTTACCTATCATTCTTTTTGTAACATAAACGTTTTGAATCAATCAATGAGCTTTTATTTCTTCACGATACGCTCTTCGGACGCGAAATTTACGACAGAATTAGCATGGCGCCAATTTGCGACCGACAAATCCCTTCTTGCCTAACATTAATGGCCACAATCCAATCCGTCGTCCTCGGAGCAGATAACATCTTCCGTAGGCTTCGTCGCCGGCTCAACAGTTTGTTTGTTCGACAAACAAAAGCGCTTTTCCGCCCAACGTCGACGCCGCAGACGACGTGCCTCTCTCTTTTTTGCTGTTTATTCCCTATACATATATTATATATATTTTTGCTATCCTATTTTATTTCAGCTCCGTATGTTCGCCCCTGTTTCCGTTTGTTTCGACCCGTTTCCACCTCTGGAACGCTGGTCTTTTTTTCGAGCTTTCCGCGCTTTTCCCGAGGCACTCTCGGAAAATTGTTTTCTTCGTCGCGCTGCAAATATTGTTTCATCAAGTGGTGGCTACGGCTCTCCGTAGACACTTCGTACTTTGTTCTAAAGCTACTCTCTTGTTTATACAATTTATTTTTCAATATTGTACTCTATTTGAATCTGTTGAGTCCAGGTGAAATCGTAAACTATGCCGTAAGATAGATGTATAGGTGCAAGTTTTTAAATTATGTCGTCGAAGCAAGCTGATGTTACGTAGACAGTTCTCAGTTTCTATTGTAATAATATTGTATTGATATTGAAATACAAAACCTTGATTTTTTTATTGCTTTGATTGAAAAAATGGTGCTTTCTTTGTTCTATAGAAACATTTTTCTTTTATAAGATTATCGAAATAGTTATTTAGTAAATTTCTCTAAAGATTTATAGGTTAATGTTGGGTTTTTTTTTTAATAAAGATTTTGTTTTTGATTTAAGATAAAAAGTATACTATTTCGTTAGATTTTTATCCCTGAAAAACAACGTTTTATTCTGTATACGTGGAGTATTTGTTTCTTTGACAAATAATAAAATTGAGAATCACTAAAAATCTTTTAATTTTATTTACGAGCATTATTGGCATATAGTTTTGAAATAAGATCTTATTTTAATTGCTTTCCTGAACCCGATCTAAATATAATGTTTCAACTTGTAGACTCCATCAACACATTTAATTAATCGAAGCTTGTTTTTGTTTGCAGGTGAGTGGAATCGTTGTTGTACTCTTTCAGCGTACTTGCACGTTACTCGAAGCGCACTCCAGCTAAGTATAAACGATCAATTAATTAAAAAATTCGGCTAACGAGCCTTTTGACATCAAAAGATCTCTCGCAAACACCTCGGACGTTTTAGAAGCGAAAAAGAGTCTAAAATAGAATAAAACAAAATGGAAAGGCCCGAAGAGGCACACGGCGTGAAAAACGAGCGACGTTCATAACTAACTCCCTTGTCATCTTCAAATAAATCGTCAGTTGGTGCGAGTGCGAAAATTATGAGGTGAATTCCTTTTTATTTCGGTCTTTTCGGTCTATTTTTCGTTTGTTTTATCGTTCGGAATTTTTAATTTCGTCCACTTTTTTTTTTGCCTGCGTAAAAAAAGCTTCGTTTCGAATGGACTTTTCCTCGTTGGTTCTTATATCCAATAAAACATTTCGATATCCGGATTGTTTCGCGTGTCGCCTAATGTGTCTTTGTTTTCAGAAAATATCTCAAAATCGACGTTTTTTATGCCTTTTTTTTCAAGAGATGTCATTTATCCTGACGCACGATGAAAATTTTATTAATATGAGTCGTTCGTGACGCGAAGAAAAGACGTCAAGTTTATATGAAATCAACGTCTATGAAAGATGAAAAAATAGAGTAACTGGCGTCTCTCCACTATCGGAAACGTGACGTTTTCAGCTGGAAAAAATCGTGCGTCGCGTGACTTTTCCTAATTCACGTTTTATTTTCATATACGTTTGGAAAATAATAACGCGTATTTTCTCGTACTAGAATGAAAAGATTGATTTAATAATACGTTTTTGCCACGTGTCGTTTCAATGTATTTTAAATAGGGAAAGCTCGGATTGTTTTCGTATAAAAAATGAAACGTCTTTTCGTTTATTTTTTTCGTGTTCGGATAATATATGGATGTTGAATACAGTTAAATTAAATCACGAACGCTAAAATTGTATAAATATATATTTTTCGATTTTTGCAGAACTTTTTCAAATTTTTTTTGTATTTCTTGAAACTTTAATGAAAAACATCAAGGTTTCGCATTTCACTCAATAAATAGTGAGCATCGAAGCGGCCCGATCGATAAAAAACCGTGAACGTATGCAACTCCATACAATTCCAAGATAGCGTACTAGAAACGTTGAAAACCGACCAGGAAACTGGAAAAGAAAAAGAACAGCAGAATGAAAGACGGACATCGCTGTCATATTGTTCCTGTTCTTGTCACATCGTCAAGTCGGAGCGACAACCGGAACCAAAAAAGCAATTAATTTTGACGCAAGCCAACTCTGCAACTTGTCATTCGTCCTCTCTCCACAAAACCCAGCTTTAACCACCATTTTTCTCCATATTTACATCTCTTTTCTTCGTATCTTTCCTCGTATATATTCGTTCCGTTTTCACTCGGCAAATTCTTACTTTTTCTCATCTTTCTTGTATAAGTATATGGTATTCCAAGCTTTCGAGTGCGTTCCAGTTGTCAGCCACCTAATTAACTTATAAAAGGCCACACAAATATCGCTGGGGTTTTTTCGCGAACAGACTCTATTACGTTTTTTCGATTACTCTTTTTTTAATGAAATATTTTATATATAACGCCTTCGTACTTATCGTACATAACGCGGTTCGGGCGCAATATTTACATTGCTTTTTTGTTCACGCCGCGGAAAGTGGACTGTAATATCCAGCGAGATATTATATTACGCAATATTATAGCTCGATAAGGATAAAGCAAAAAATGGCTTAAAGGATTTGCGGATAAAGAGATGAGAAGAAAATTACTGCCATAAAGTTTCGAGCCGACTGACGTCTGTGCGGAAAAATCCTAGATTGAGGATTTTCGAGTTTCCTTTCGTAATTGAGAACGAAACGTTAAATTGTTTGTATGTTATTTTTCCATTCATGATTCATAATCTGGTTAAATATTCAAATTGAATACGACGTTTCGCCATATGGTACTCTTTGTAGAGGTTCATTCTACTGTCATGTGCGGTGAGTTTGCGTGACAACTCGCATATGGAATTTTTCATCTATTTTTACTATTGTAAAATGTTATGTATACACTGATTTTTATATTTGAATTTACAAATATTTTATCTTTTTTTGTTTTTTCATGACTCACATATCATTTATGCTTACGGTTAAATCTTGAACAGCACTTACTAAATCCGCTTACGGTTTCACGAAAGATTTGTAGAATTCGTTAAAGTTGTATCTTTTTTTATTTAAAGGACGTTACAATGACAATGTTTATTAGCAGAATACGAAGAACGATTATTTTTATTTTATTTCTTATGAATATCGAATCATTAGCATCCCGTATTACAGCTGTTTTCCTATGAAACAGGTTTCAAAATCACTCGTTTCCTCTATCTTCGCATTAAAATTCATGAAAGTTTTCCATAAACATTTCAATTTTTATTGCGCGATTTTATGATAGATAATTCGTAATTGGGATGGTGTTCTACAAGATACTGTAAATTTAAATATTAGATTGTAGTGATAACAACTCTCATCGATTACGGTCATTAACTTTTGATTGAAAATCAAGATAAAACTTTATGCAAATATTGTTTTTAGTCAATAAAATATGTATAATGGAAATAGATACGGAATTTAATGAGTAGGGATACAACCCTGAAAGTCGATATCTGATTTCACAGTCGCCAAATCGCGAACGTAATACCAATTATCATTGTATACGGTACACGTTGTAGGGAAAACGTACAAGTTCGCTTGTAGTGTCAAGAGTTGCACGGTTTCGGGCCTCGACCGCATTGTTTCCCCGTCAGAAGACCGCGTCCCGGCGATGGAAACGCCTGAAAATTAATTAAATTAATTAAACGACGACGACGACGACGCCTTCTTCACATCCGCAGACCATTAATTAGTTTCGCGCTCCACGGAGCGGATTCCGTACTCTTGTTCTCGGGTACGGTTCGCTCGCGATTTATTGCTGGATGACTTTACACGTCGTCTTTGTTTCGCAAAATAGTTCCCGATTGTTTTCGATGTGTTTTGCTCATGACGTTTTTATCGATTGCGATGTGCTCGAATTGTTTGCAGTCTAATTTTTTTTTCTTCGGTAAATTCAGGTTTCCTTTTACATGCGTTGAAATTTCTTAAAAAATATTTTGTTTGTTATTGCGATGATAAAGTTTAATTTAGGTTTGTGATGTTACAATCATCAATTATTTAATCGATCGATCGATTACATTGTACTGTTCAATGATAAACCTTGAAAATGAATACAATACGAAATTTGAATATATGAATTTCATAGTCCTAGTAGGAAAAGCCGCGACTATTGTGATCCAAGTGGAAAAACCATTCCATTTTTATTCGATGGATCGCTATCGAAAACTCGCGTAGTTCATATACATTTGACGCTCCCTATACTTATTATCGTACATTTATTATATGTATGGCGCATTCCGGTTCCGGTGTTGTCCCATTGTGTCCCGTTTTCGGCGTTACGTACAATCGAAAGCCACAACTCCGAAATCATTAATCATTGACGTGCAGACGACCGAAATGGGAACGTTTGTATGCAAGAATCACATTCGACGATCGAGCTTTTTATTTGTATTATATTTCAATACATTTTTGTGCGGGGTAGCGTCTTCGTATAATGATGAATTTATTCAGAGTATACGTAAAATTCGACTTTTTCCGCTGTTGAATAGATGTATATTTTCGTAATAAGACATCAAATTTTTATTCACATAATTTGAATCATATTTACATTATCGGTAGCTTTAATGTTTAAATATAAAAAAGGGTTTTTCAACATTTGGTTGAATTAGTTACCGGACCACTCATACATGAATGATTAATCGGAATCAGTAATCACTATCAAAATACACCATGGAACACAATACTTGTTTTATAAATTGTTTATTCGCGTGTCTGAAAGAGTACCGATGCACGCTGAAGCCGTTTAAATATTCAATGATTACCCCGAACCAGTATACGATTTATTTACATCGTTTTTCACCTAGAATGTTGAATGCGAAACCTTTAACTGTAATAAAATCAAATCTTATCGTTTCATCCAACGACATTTTCTTTGAACATGCTCTGGATCGCCTTTTATTTTCATTTTTTCAAAATTTTTGTACTTCTGACTCTGTGAAGAAAACGAACCGATTTGCAATTCGTTTGTACGTCGCGCCGTATGGTACTATACCTTCGTCTGGAAAGTGATCCGAATAAGGAGTCGCCGAGACGGGAATTCCCGGGATGGCAACGTGCCCTTCGACGGGTCTGCATCGAAACAATAACGGTGCATAATTCAAGTGCAACTCAGTCGGGTTTTTCATGGGTTATGTATGAGGACGGACGCAGCGGGAGGAGAGCCTTTCGCAAACGAGAGCTTTTGCGGCGACAAGCTTTCGCCATTATCGTATCGATGAGTCATCGATGGACATGATTGTGGATGATATCGTAGATGCCCTTAGAATTATTTACGCTGTTGTCATTCGACTCCGTTCCTATTCATTTGAAATTTTATAGGTTTTGTTTTCCAAAATATAATGAAAACTGTTTTGATGAAATTTTTTTTTGTCTTATTGTTAATAAATTTCGATAAATCTATGATGAATTTTTAACGTTAATAGATTTTCGTCCATTGATACAATTTTTTTATTTGTAAACATGGAAAATCAAATCGTAAAAATGTATCGTGTATTCATTCATTTACCAAATTTTAATATTTTACAACACACATAAGTAATTTGTATTTTCTACAGTCAACATCGTAATTTATGTCTCATAGTGAGTTTTTGTAATTACTCAAAAAATTAAAATGCAAACTCTATAATACTATGCATAACATACTGAAACATTCGATATGATTCATGTTAAAAATATAATTTTTCGAAAAAAAAAAAAAATGAAGTATACTATAATGTTTCACTACACACATTTCCGCACCCAAATCGCACCGCAACCCGACACAAACTTAATCGAAATCTATAGATCCCAACGACGCAATCTTCACAATCACAACATCAACCCTGTACCGCTTAAATAGCCTCGCTTTCGTATCCAGCCCTTTCTTCGGGCACGTATCTCTTTCGGGTGTCGTTATACGGGATAAACCGACTTGTCGGCGGATTTCCTCCGACTGTTAACCACCACAGAAGGCAGAAAGGCCCCGCTCGCTAACCCCGGGTTAAAATTACCGAACCGAGCCAAACTCCGGAACTAAGTTTCGCCTGCAGCCCCGCGGGTCGTTCACACCGCCTACGGTCCGCGGTGGGTACATGTGTTTCGTATGTAATAATACGCGTGCGACGTGTAAACAACGCTCAGCGTTGCAACCTTCGAGATGTCAAGTGACTCGGTTCCAAATGTAAATATTTGTTTCGTGAATGTTCTCGTGGCTTTTTGTTATGTGCGCGATGCTCGTTCGTGTGCTCGCGAGACGTTTTTTTTTATAATTGGTTGTGTGTAATGTTGCTGTTGATTGTTGTGTTCATTGATAAATATCTTGCGAGTAGTTTGAATCGTGTTTTTTCAATGATCAATGAATATTGATGAGGCGTTAAATCGATTGTAGATGAATGATAAAACTATTCGCGTATAATAGTTTCATTCATGGTATGTTGAATATGTGTTTGTATATTTAGATGTACGCAGCTCTGTATTCGCAGTAAATAAGATGAAGTTTCTTGTTAAAACCATCATTCTTTGAAGAGCTTTTAACATTTAACACCATAGACCTCCATCGCGGTTCGTCTGGTTCAAAGTGACGTTGCAACCCGAGTTAGTCTAGAATGTTCTATATTTGGTAACAAAGTGGGTACGATGGGTACCTCGTGCCATGAAACTAGGGGGAGCTCAGTCGCAACTTTCTAATTATCTGGTCCCATCTACGTACCCGGGCCCAGAGTTGGACACACGAGAACCACAACCTCCGTCTTAATACATAAGCCCGAGAGCTTTTCCTAGGAAGTTCCCCTCAGGATGTTGCTGTATTTCTCTCTGGTAAAATACGCAATATTGCACATCTTATGGGGATTATGGTGGAGCCTTATAAAAGCTTCGAAGTCGTTTCGGTTCTTTTCATTTGTAATTCTGGCATATTTTATGTATTCCTCCTTCATGTCATTTTTTTTCATTATGTTCAACATAATGATTAAGTATAATATAATAAATTTTTAAAAAATACAATTAATCTCATAATTGTTCAATTAAATATCGAGCGTTTTCCTTCAGTCCATTCAAAGTCCATTATTTTTTTATTTCACCCGTCGAAATCCGTAAATTAAACCCTCGAATGCGGTTCGGCACTTCCCATCGGACTGAAAAGCTCGCGAAACTTTTAATGAATATGAAACGAAACAGTTTTTCGTGCTAATGGCGACCGAAGTGCTGAAACGCAGTAATTCATCGCGCGGTTAGCTTCAAAGAGCCCTCATCCCCACCGTCTGATTGTGAGCCAGCTTCATTTGCATTCCACACATTATATAAAATATAACATCATAATGCACACCGAACGCTAACGAGCCGCATCAGGATCCGTTCCAAAGTCTTTCCATTCTATCATTTTTATTTTTTTTTTCGTGAATTTTCACTCGAGCGGTTCACGAATGTTATATCTTTCAGCCATTGTGCACGTTGGCATTATGGCACAATGGAAGCGTTATGCGACAAAGTCGTTACAGATATAGCACACAATGCGTCACGGTCAATTGATCATTCAAATTACCGAAAATGGTCGGATAGAGTTCGTGCGTTGACTTTGTGTCAATATTGTCGCACGGTTTTAATACGATCGTCCGGTTAAATTAAAACAGTATTATGCGGGACATTTTATTATCTTAATTGTATAAGACTTAATACTATTGATGTTTATTTTAATATTTTAATTTTAACCCTCACGAAAACCATCAAATCTTATCTGGCCGATCTAATTCATAATTTCCCATCAAATTTTCAATTAGTCCGCATCCATTCTCACAACCAGGTCAAGTATTATATATTCGCGTTTCTAATATATATATATATATCGCCACAATAAGGCGTTCGCGGAATTTTCGCCGGAATGCTATATATTTGATTATGCCAGAATTCGTGTAAGCGACAAAAGCGATTTTCGCATTACGGCGAATCTCCTCCGTTCGACAACGCCTCGGGGGCCAGAGGGAAACTTTTCGCCAACGTTTTCGACATCGGCACAAAACCTGGGGGTTGAAAGTTAAACGCGTTAAACTAAGGTTCAATTTGAACCTTGACGTGTCGTACGCGCTTTCCCGCCCTCGTAACTTTCGCGGAAATTTCCTCATCGACATGTGTAAAAAAAATGTTCCCGAATATATTATAAGTTTGTTTGTTCGCTTTGACCTTTCGTCTTTTGCGCGAGGCGAATTCGCATTTATCTTTTATATCAAAGGTGAATCTTGTTATTTTTATGTTTATGGTAATGTGATCGATCTTTCATGTTTGCGGCGGGGATATTTTTTCAATAATTTTATTGTTGTTGTTGAGAGTCGCTAAAATTTGTTTCATAATTGTGAGAATTAAATTTTATTATAGAATATTGCGAGAATTTGTTGAATTATAATAATTTTAACAGAAAACGCGTTTCTATTATGACGAAAGTTTTCCTACACGTTTTGTTACTTAAAACTTGTATAATGAATCGTACTTTTTAATTGGTGAAGTTCGATTTTCTCTAGTGGCTACGTAATTATACAACATTGTGAACTTTCATTTAATAGCTACGCAATTGAGTCGTTGTCTCCGAATATATTCTGATTGTGTAGGTATATGGAAATTAATTATAATTTTTCTTCTTAAACAATATCAATAAAATCATGATAAGAAGATCCAATCTGTTTGAAATTCATTAAATTAACTTTAGCACTGTTGCTATTTCAGCCAGTCGTATGTACACTCCAAAAGTCCGAACCTGAAAGTTTTCGATTAAATTTAACCCGTTCTTGGAACTGCGGAACCCGCCCACCGAATAAATCCACATCGACGCACGCTGAAAAAAACGAAACGAGATTTCTGAAAGGGCCCGAACAGATAGACGTAAAGATATACACAAACGCACATCTGAGACACGAAGAGATTCGAATCAAAACTCCCTAAACAATCTCGGACGATCAAACGCAATTTATTATAATTAATGTATATATATATATACATGTATATAACATATTGAAGAAAGTAAATCGAAATAAGTTCGTATTATATATTGGATCATTGCATAAGTTTCATCCGATTTTTTATGGTGAAATATTTTTATCCTTCCTAATGAATAACGTTTGTGTTCAAATTATTCTATAATGTCGAGGATACTTTCTTTTGAGTATCTGTTACATTTTGGTTTAGTCAATAAACAGTCCATAGAATTTTTTTATATATCTAGTAATAAAGTGCATTTATGAAATTTTTACTATATAAATTTTGTAAAAACAATAATGCTACTGTGACGACCAAAAATATTTGTAATGTTCACAATAGAGATGCAGTTATCGTTAGAATTACTCAGTTGAGGTCATCAAAATTCAGATCTGGGAATTTTTCACTGATAAACATGATTATGACATGTCACTAGTCATAATTAATGGGTGCGATTTAACTGTGTATTGAAAAAATATAGATTTTAATTTAAAACGAATTACTTCTGCATTAAAATAATATACGTTGTTTTCTCTCGTAAAAAAATCTCGTATCGAATGAAAAAAATGAAAAAAAAAATTCTGCATAATAAAGTGATCTTCAAAAAATGTAAAACGAACAATAGAAAAAATTATTTCGTGCATTGAAATGATCGAGAGGTGGCATGGTCGCTAGAGTAATGTCTTCCTCCACAGACAATACAATAGAACTGTCAACTGTCAACGTTTCCTTTTGTTAAAATTATAATGTAATTTAATTACATTTTAACAATTTAGTCTAATTTGATTATATTATCAAAGCTGTGAATAATGGTCGTGCGGTTGGTATTTCATCCTTTTCGCGTTTGCGACATTGTTAATCCTTCATTTATAATCATTCTAATGCATGTTTTATTTTATTGAATTGTCCCCATAATTAATATTAATCCACATCAAAATACCAGAGAAATCGTATTAAAAATAAAAATCGACCGATATAAAAATGCATCGGATTGGTTCCAAAATACGATACGAAAAAAAAAACGTTAAAACTTTTGAAGAAAACTTCGAACTCGCGTCAACGATCATCGAACGAATTTCGCGACATTGCATCACATTCTGTACGATTTCCCACTTGAACATCAGAATTCCTCAAACAATCAAGATTACTTATTTTAAAGCAGCTCCCCTTTTGCAGACGGACGTTCGCAAAAGTTCAAAGGCATTCGTTTTGTTGGAATTGAGCGCCCGCCGACTCGCCCGTGGTATGTGCCGCCGAAGAATTCGCACGTGGAGCACGCGCGCGTACATCGCGATCGCTTTAGTCACCGTTCTCGGAACCGGAGGAATTAAACCGTTTGTGTGTGTGTGCGATTCGCGGTGCTTGTGAGAAGTACGAGACATGGAAGCGGGATCGTCTTCCGTTTCGTGGATTCAATGGGCGGAAGGCGGTTGTGTCATCGGCGGGACGGGGAGCTGTTGTTGGGTCCGAAAACGATGTTGGGTTTGTTTGATGTTGGGTGGGTGGGTGTGGTTTTTTCGAGGATGGTAATTGGTTTTTTTGTGTTGGTTGGTTTTGAATTTGGTCGTCTCGTATTGTAGTCGGTGGGTTTTTTTTTATATTTTTGTGTTAAAATTTTTAGTGTTGTGTTTTAGGATTTGATTTTATCTCAAATTTTTGAGGTTCACTGCAGTATTATGCCGTTTAGTTACCGCTAGAAGTTTATTCGTTTCAAGAAAGTACTAAAACCATCTATTAAATTAATGATCTTATGCTAATAGTGGATTAATTCATCTAGTTCTAATGCTATGTCTTTTAAACTTCAGCAGTTGGTTTCAATCGAAACTTTCAAATAAATTTTATTTACTTAAATTACATTATCATAATTTAATACAATACTTTTCTTTTATTTTAATTGATAAAATCATTTTCGATCAAATTTCAAAAAAAAAAAATTTAATGACCATAATTTTTCTCTCGCCTATAAAATATAATGTTACAATTGACTCACATCAAACACATCTTGGAAAAATAACACACCTTCGTCGCAAAATTCGATACACAAACGAAATATCCAATTACACTTTGGCAGCGTCAAAAACATCCGACACAACAAAACACAATTTCCTAAATTTTCATAACACCGACTCGAGAGAGAGAGAACGGCGAAGCGAATACATACTTATACTATAATACAACTCAATGTCCGTCCGTCTCAGTGTCTGTTTAAAAACGAAATTAACCATAATTACATAACTACCACGACGTCGAGGATCTCGGCTCGAAGAAGCGAGCTTCCAAATTGCGGTACGCTTTGCATAATTAAGCGAAATGTGTGCAAAAGAGCTTATTCGTATTCCATATGCATAATGGGCGTCGAACGCACGCCGCGGCTAAGTACGCGCACAAGGGCCTTAATGGAACATCCCGTATTTACATCGCTATAAAAACGAATTAATAACTCCTCACTTTTTAGAGATTTCATAAGGGAGGCTTTCTCTTCTTTATGTTATGTATATGTGAAGGCTTTTGTGCTTGTACCTTCGCCTCCGATGAAAAAGCGAAGTGCTGCGTATTTCGTTTGGTATTTGTGTTATTGAATACATACGAATCTGTTAGTGAAGTAACAATAGGCATCTTTCTAATGTAATTTATTTGAAGCTTTTATCGAACGCCATTCGAATTTCTGCATCACCAAACATTCTCGGAACCCATAAAACGACCATCGTCCACAGATCGATCGTGATGATGGAAACAGGCGTCTCCTAGAAAGCGTCGTGACGGGCCACATTGCCGTCGACCGGTTCAACTATGACCACATTATTGTTATCTGAAAATAAATACAATAAAAGTCGAAGAGTCTAACGGACAAAATGGTTTTTTTATGCAATTCACTCATCGGTTTCGCCCACGTGTCTGTGCATTCGAGTGCATATGATGCAAGCACTCGTAAGTTTCTTGCGTGTACTTCTTTTGTCTAAAGCCTAGTGTGCGATGTTCTCACTTTGAATATGTGCCTTTAGTTTCAGGGACGTATTTAGGAATTTATTCAAAAGTTTGAAGAAAGATTTTGTATTTTTGAATTACAGTAGAACCTCAATTGTCTGGACTAAACGGAGATTGATTGTATTTTTTTGGACCCGTATTATGTAAAAAAAATCTTTAAATCTGCTGTTAAAAATTTTCACTTTTATTTTTTTGATCAATCTAAATAATCAAGGTCCGGATATTAAAGGTTCTACTGTATTATTATTCAATAAGACTCGAAATAACAGAAACGAATTTTAACATCATCCGAATGAATCAAATAATTAGCATTAAAAAACGCATTCATTCAGAATTGAACAAACACCAAAAAAAAACCCATTCAACCACACATAAAACATTTGATTTAATTACGACAAATATTAATAAGCCCGACACAATACAGAAAACGCATGGACGTTAATCCTCGCTAATTTATAGCGGCGCATTTACGGCCGACGATCCGAAACCGTCCCCCGAAAAAGGGACGTTTCAAAAATAAATAAACACATAAATAAAGAACGCGCACACACGCTCGCGGCAATTTGTCCCTAATTTGGCGAGATATGCGACCGCCGGTCGTTAATACCAATTTGCCGTGTGACAACGATGACGCATTGTGACGGGATTGATGGCCGCGGCTCGTCGTGAGTGTGACGACCCGTTTTTCATGACGGAACCGCGAAATGCTGTGTCCGATCCAGTTTATCTGGCCGATGATGGACGCCGGATGAGGTGGAGGGATCGTGGTAATGATGGATGCGGATTTGCCGTTTGAGGGGTGTTTGTTTTCGATTTTGTGCCGTCGTTGTTGCGAGCCGTTATTCGTCCGTAATTGAGGAGAAAGATGGACCTCCCGTGTAGATTCTTGAGGTATTTGTTTAGCATCGTCTTTGGAAGTATGCTTGGGTTTATGTTCAGTTGTGAACTTTCGATTCTCGATGCGATTTTCATTTTGAAATCATCATATAACATTCTATAGTACAAAGATTTTTTTAATTACATTTCCACTATTGTTAAGAAGAATACACTAAATCGTTACACGGATACGTTCCAGAGACTATACTCTATGTTCCGCGTAAAAAATATATGGTGACCATATAAAAATTGGTTGGAACTTCTGTCCAAATGTATTATACTTTATAAAAGATGTGTATATAATATGGAAAAATTTCGCCATATGAAATCATCAAAAAACTTAGATTTTTATTTGATAATAATAATTGTATACTAGCTTGTATCGAATCTTACCATTGTGATATAATAATACTTTTTCATACGCGTTAAGGTGAAAAAATAATCGTTTTTTTCTTCTTTGAACCGTGTTATTTAAAAACCGCATAAAAAGTTGGGTGTACTTAACGAATGAATACTATTATAAAAACTATGTAATAAAACATTGCTTTTTACTTAACTTCAATGGTGAATTAGAAGTGGCACGATTGGTCATGGACATTAATCAAACATTAAAAAAAAAATGATGGAAATTACATATTTCAATGTATAATCAACGCATAATAATTGATCGTTAAAAATAACATTTTGAACAATTGAAGGAGTCACACCATGATCTCATACGAATTAAATTCTACCATCATTCGCCGGATCCGCTACCAAAAACGTTCACCCACTCCGGCACCCACTGCCCATATATATCGCGCGCTCGTCTTCATTCCTCCGTGTACTTATTTTCCCGCGTTTTTTACGCGAGCAATAAATCGTGCACTATCTCGACAAACCTCTTCATACAATTTCGCGGCGGGCATTTCTCTCTTATGAGTTAGAGAGAACGCCACTTACCGCTAGCACCACGTCTGTCACACACTCCTCGTGTTATTTATAAGTGGCCGAAAGGACGAAGGGATCCCCTCGAAACAGTCCTCGTCTCACGATCCTGCGATCCCACGGTTCACTTTCGTTTTATTTCTGGTCATGACAGACACGAATCCGTATATATTTATAAAGAGGTTTGCAGAATCGAAAGTCTCAATATTTTGTATCGATAGCTTATCTTCTTGATACCTTTGATTTATTCAAAATCGAAACGGTGAATGAAAACGTATCAGAATCGTTGCTTCGAAAATTTTTTCTCGATTTTTTGTATAGAAATAAATCCGCTTGTGAATATATTGGGAGTTTCGGTATAGCAGTCTTGTACATGCATCGATAATATGCAAACGAGGTGTAGGATTTGCCCTCCGGACGTATGGCACTCGTTTTGTGTAAAATTTCTTTTTAACACTTCCCATTCATAAGATCGGTTCTTGTGCACGTCGCTTCGAAGAATCGACCTTCGCCTCGTCCGCATCGTTACGTGCTTTGAATGAGGATTGCGTTTTAATATGAACGATGCGTGGTTGCGCATTCGTTTCGTATATTGGGTCATTTTTTTCCTTAAATCATCACCGAGGTCGTTTAAAAATAGTTATTTGCAGTTTTATTCGATACTATAATAATGATGATTTATTATAAATCCCTGCGAGATTGCAGCTTTTGATTTCGTAGCCTTCGGCTTTCACTTGTTATATAATCTTCCGTAGTCTTTTGATTCGTTAAGATTTATGTGACTATTAAATAGTCTTATTATATAATTATATTAATTTTTTTATTGTGTTTCAGGCATGGCAGCGTGCGTGGAGGTCCACTTCGAAAACAAAGACGGTGGATTCTTCTTGAAGCACACGGCTAGAGGAGTCGTGAACGGTGCTCCAGGACCTCCAGGACCTTCTGATGGAGCGCCACTGTCTGTTGATCGATTCACGGTCTTCCAGACAGCCAAAGCTGTCTCAGTACGAGCATCGTATGGTCCTTTCTCAACGAAGCAGACAGTACCTGCTCGCTCCTTAGTTCCCGATCCTCTAGCGCCAGCTCCTATGCCTGGTTCAAGGAACAACTCTTTAGATGCAGCACCGATGAGATTAGACATGTCTGCACATGTAGTCGTAAGGGAGATTCCTAGAGATGCTCCAGTTATTAGAGTTCTGTTCCACGCCGGCGGAGAAGCTGGAATGAGAGTATGTGGAGTACTACATGCACGTGCCCAAGGTAGAGCTCCTTTGGCTGCTGCTTGTAGTCCTGAAGGTGGAGAAGGTGCTTGCTTGGCACAATTAGCCGTGCCTGCATCTTGGTGGCCTCCCGCTCCTCCTCCACCCGGCAGAGATTCCAAACCAGTACCATTACCAAAACAACCACCTCGATTTATACAACTCGCCTATTCCGTACTGGAACCGAGAGCTGCTGACGCAGAAGGCGGTGGATGTATGCCAAGAGTTCAGGTAAGCCCCACTTATCAGCTTTTATATAATCCTAAATTGAAAATTTTAATTTTTCCTTTAGTATTAAAACTTTTTATTAATTTATCTTTTTCCCTTGTTATCGAATTTATCTGGTTAATTTCACGAGAAATTTATCGCTTCGGGCAGGAAAATTTTTAATTTTGATATTCGCGCAAGCGACGTCCGCCACGAGGGTAGCCGACCCGTTTCGCTTTATTAGGGTCGGGAAACTTTTAATAACAATAACGCGAAATTAAAAAAAATAATAAAATAAACGAAAACACGGAAACGAAACCGGGACCGCTTTTCGTTTCGGCCGCGCCGTATAAACGGAAAATATTGCCAGCATAAAAGCGAAAAATTCCGCGGCGATATCCGTTTCCGAGGAGATACGCTTTTTTTTCGGCCGCGGCCCGGAAAATATTTTTCGCCAGTTCTCAAAAAGGTCCATTTTATTGTGCGGTGCGTATATCCGGCTTTCCGCAATCGAGCTTTCGAATCGCACGCACCTATGCCCTTTCGGGGCTCGAAACGTCTCATGCGAAATGAATACTGTTCGCAAGATTGATCATTCCGGATATATATTAATTTTTTTAGTATATTCTTATTATTTATGTGTCGCTATTCAAATTTTTTCGTGGAAAAAAAAACGAGAAAAGATCTCTGTCTTGTCTCGGAAAGCTTGTTAATAGAATTGTCAAGCGTATTTCGAATTGCAAAAATTAAGATGAAGAATGGAAAATTAATGTTCCGTTATTCAAGATACGTTTTCCGTTTTTATTTTTCTTACGTGGTCGATTAATTTTTTTTTATTCTCGGAAACATTTCCCTTATTTCTTTTGGTTTAAATAAATAATTGTTCTTCAGCCGGCAGACGTGATCGTGGTACGTTTCCGTACGGAAAACGGCAAACAAAGCTTTTTTTCTCCGATTGCAATTTTCCGCGTGTATCGCGATTTTTCCAACGCCTGTCCCACATCGCGCCGGAATGAAAATTCCGAAATTTTTATTGTTTCGCCGGGATGGGAAAGCACGGAATTTTCCAGTTACGCTTCGCGATTTTCCATACACTACCATATGCGGAGATACGTACGTGCGGCGGCGCGCGAATTGCAAAAAAATCGCGCGATTCCTATTCTCTCTCGAACTGCTATCTGTCAGTTTTATTTTGTGCGGATACATATTCGCTCTTACAGTATTCGAAATCGCTATTCGATTCGGCGTTGTTATGACATCGAATATGAATTTTAATCCGTTTATTAAATGCGCGGCGTCGTTTGTAATCTGGACAGGTTCCGCGTACGCCAATCGCATTTCAATTTGATCGATTTTTTTCGTGTCAAATATTGCTTTTTTTGTATCAATTTTTTTTTTTTTCAGATTCAACCTGCTACTACTTTGGGCTCTGTTCAATTAACGGAAGCTCGTGCTCCTCCTCGAGAAGTCAGAGCTGATGAATCTTTATCCTTGCTTTTGCCTCGTGCCCCTTTATATCCTTTGGCTCGTTTCCATCTTCCAGTTATCGTTAGACACGAACCCGACCGTCCGATTACCTTCTTTATCTTGAGGTGAGTTCGATTTTATTTTCAGATTTATATAGTAATAAAAAAATGATTGCCTGACTAAATTTATACGATAGAAAAATCATGAAAAATGCGATACATTAAAATTGATTTATTCCAATAAGGATCGTATATTTTCATTGCCAAATTAGAATCGATGTGAAAATGAACTATCGAATTGTTTTCGAATGGAGTTAATGTGAATTTAATTCGTTTACTGAGCTTTTAAGGCGATTAACTGCTATAATTTTCGTTTATTGATTTACTAATCCATTAGATTTCCTTGCATTATATTACGCAATCACATTTTAGCCCGCACGATATTAATAGAATACGTTATACAACAAACATTTTCTCGACAAATATAGAATCAATTGCGACATTATCCTCCAGCGCAAAATCTAAATTAAACTCGGCAAAACACCAGAAATAGACCGCAATACGAATTCCTATATTTCATTGAAAACCCACCCCAAATCGAACACAATGTTTCAACAGTACGTCGCAGTTAATTAAGTTTTCCTGGAGTGTTTAAAAGGCTCTAAACGTCCCGGATTTACGCGGAGCCTGTCGAACTGGAATATTATACAGCGGACATAACTCTCGTTTACTGCCTATTAAATAACACTAACCATTGTTGTTTCGGAATAACGGACATACAACAACAATACGAACGTTTAACGCCCTATGGTCGTTGCCGGAGATCGCGGGGTGTCGGTTCCTTTTTAGTATTCACGATAAATCGCCATCGGATTACGGATACGTTCCGTTATTGCTTCTCGAGAATTTAACCAATTTCGCTCCTCCTTCTGTGCTTTTATTCATTGTGGGTGTGTGTGTGTGGAAATATCGGTTTTTCCTCCTTGCGATTTCTTGCTTTTTCCGAGCTTCGTCGCGAAAAAATTGCGCGTTATCGCTTATTAATTTTTCTCTCCTAGCGTTTTTTTCCGGCCTCTCTCTCGTTCTTTCTCGATAGGTTGGAGAGCTTTTCTTTGTTAAAAATAACATCAAAGCTTCGGATTTTCTTTCGACGCCTATTTATGTGGGCGTTCGCTTTGGTGAAATCTCAGACGGACGCGTAAATCGTTCTGGATGCGAAAATATATCTTGGATTTTAGTTTTTTTATGTGCTTCGAACTATGATTCATTCGATATATTTTTTCTTGTTTTTATTATCTTTCTAATTTTATACTTTTACGAAATTTTTTATTTGAAATGTTATTTTTGTAATTGAAAATGTCTAAATATTTATTTTTAATTATAAAAATTTCTATTTATTCAACATATAATATTATATATGATATTATACAATAAAGTATTATATTACATTGAAACTTAACGGATCGTATTACGTATTTATTCCATTCGATTTTCGTACTCAGTTTGCGTTTAGAGAATAAAACAAACTGTTTCAAAAACACACCTGGGCGGGAAACTGATTTCTTCGTTTTTAATATTTATGCGAAGACTTATTTCGCAAAAATTACGAACAACACAATGTTTGCGAACGCCTCACCCACCTTCTCTTGTTTCTTCAATATTGTACGACGAATTTAAATGATAATGAATCCGGACCCACCTGGCACTCAACAAAACGTTTATATTTGCACTTTAAATGTAAGAAGTTGGAAAGTAATATTTAATATTTAATTTTGAACTTAATTATTTGACAATTTATAAATTACATATATAAACTATTTTGAAATTTGTTTTTTATTCAATAAAAAAAAAATGAATGGATATATCTAATAATACTTATCAATTCAATTTTTCGCAATAATTTCCATAATTTTCTCATGAAATTGTATTAAAATTTATAAAAATTGGATTCAGTCTCATCATTCATTTAGGCACAGTACTGCCACACTCACCAACGAGGGCCGTTGAATAATTCAGACATCTCCCATTCTTAACTTTACACTTTCCATTAGAAGCCCCGCGCCAGATGACGCTTTAATCAAGCGGGCCGCAAACCCTCAGATTTACCACCAGCGACTTCTGGCCGCGAAGGGAAGACGTCCACGTCCTCATCCTCGTCCTGGACCTTCGGATGGCCCCATCCTGGCGGTATCTCGGTTTCATTACGGCCTACCGATAAGTGGTCCGCGCCATCTGCAGCCAATAACCGCCGCATCGAACTTTACAACCTCGAAAATATTTCCGAGGGCTTTTTCTCGATGATGTATTTTTTTTTTTCAGGTTTCTCGAAGGCTCTTCGCTGGCAAAGGGGCGGTTTTACGATGTTGCGTGCGTTTTTCGGGAGTTTTCAAAGCGATTTTTACGAGCGTAACTAGGGGGCGGCGGAGCGCGCCTAATCGAGTGACTGAGTTTTTCAACTTGGAGGTCGATTTTATTACGGGTTTTTGTATGTAAAAATCGTGTCGCTTTTATGAAAGTGATCTTGAAAGTGTTCATTTTTTAGTAGTTTTTGGAAAAGTTTGCGAAATCTTTAATATGCCGCGCCGATGTTATTAAACTTTGTTAATTTAAAGTTCGTTTTAATATTTTTTATAAGTGTCGTTTGCTTTGATTATTTTTATTGATATATATATATATATATATATATATATATATATATATATTTTTTTTTTTTTTTTTTTAAAATATTTTTGTGGGGTT
>JAOXNN020000088.1:688320-749989 GCA_028571205.2 Hydropsyche betteni | reverse complement strand
TTTTATATTTGTTGTTTTTTTTTTTTTTTTTTATTTTTATATATATATATATATATATATATATATTTATATATATTTTTTTTTTTTTTTTTTTCAAATATATTTGTGGCGTAAATGAATTGTATCGTAAACGTATATTGCATATTTCATAATATGTTTTTCTAAATAACCATTTTATTGTGACCAATTCGAAAAAACCTTTTATGTACTCGTATCAAAAGAATTTTATATATTTATTTCATGCATAAAACATAAAATCAGTGAGCACACATCTCACAATATTTCCAAGAAAATCATAAAATCTTCATCATTTTGATATTCCACAACGTTTCGTCGACTCTCACGTTCAAATCTCGAATCCTCTTAATCTTTTTTTTTTATTTATTTGCGCACACACACACGCGACATTTCGAGGACCGACTCTGCGAAACGGAATTATCGACCAGAAAGAGATCAAAGCCTTCAAGTCTAGAGAAATAGCGGGTTCAAAGGGAACATCCTTATCGCAATAAATTAGCGAAAGTCCTCTTCAAGGAGTCGCTTTTCAGCCCTGCAACCAACCACGGTTATCTCCTAAAATTTTCAGCAAAATATGACACGATTGAACCGTTAACTCTCGAGGTCTGCGATTTATAATCGAGCACTTGTTTGCTCTGCGAATCCAGACTCGATCTTTTGTTCTTCTGGTTCTTTTCGCGTGTTTGTGTTCTTGTTTGTGTTTGTGCGCCTTTGGCAGACGGGCATTGTTAAACGAAAAAGTTCCGGGAACTTGTAATATTGAATCGCGAAATGTGCTCGTGTATTGTGTTGTACGCAAAGGGGGCCGTTGCTATGAGCCCGCATCGAAAATTCGCCCACGTTCTCCTTCTATATAAATACGTGATGGGCTTTTGTTGTTTCGCTGTGAGCTTAAATCATTATTAGATCGGTTCGGAATGAATATTTATCGGTTGTTGATTTGGAAAAATAACACTATGATCGTGCGGGGTTGGTGTTTCAATGTGTTGGGTCGGTTCGGTTCGTAATTGATAAGAGGGTATTTAAAGATGTTGTTCGTTGAAATTATTCTGCGGTGACAATTAATTATATAAATATTGATTTCGATGTAAATTTTCTGTTTGAATATTTATGGGTTTTATGTGTGCTTTGCTCTATTTTCATGTTAATTATCGTGCGGTAAACGTCAAAGGAAAATTTATCAAAGGATACAAACAATATTGCTTATAAGATTTCGTATTTGATATTTCTTGTTTATTTATTAATTTTTATTTCGATGTCATATATTATGCGTTTAACGACAAAAAAGGCTGCGTGATTTAAAATTAAATGGAGTTTTGTGCCTTAGCAACTTTTATATTATATTAGAAAATTTTCTATTAATTGAAAAGTTTATTAGACTTCAACAAGCAATTTTCTTATATAAGACTTATTTTTTTTATGCTTGGCACTTCCAGTTGATTGCTTATTTAAATTATATTTCAATATTCTCCTGAACTCTCAAACTTTAAAAATACATTTTTCAACAAAAACGAAAACACCGCCGTCGCTCCGGAGTGCATTTTCCATTTTGCACGACAGCATTTCTGCACACAGCACTCCGCACAATATTTCACCGGCGAAAGTCCCTCCGGTTTTCCTCCGGCCACAATAGATTTTTCATGAATTTTATCCGTTTTTTCCATTTTCCGACGCTGAAATGCGAAGACAAAAGACGTCATTTCCCGTCGTTCGCAATTTCGCAACTGTTCGTCCTCACATCCGAAACTTTCCCCCGATTCTTCCCCGACACGTCACTCGACACGTGTGTAAGTAGTGTGTGTGTGTGTGTGTGTGTGTGTGTGTGTGTCTCTGTGTGTGTGTGTGTGTCTGTGTATGTGTGTATGTGTATAATTTTGTCGAAGCTTTGAATAATTGAAAATAGCGTTTCTCGCAAACACCTCGAATCTCTTATTATTAATGGCGAAGTTTCGAGACTGAATCTTGGAAAAGCCGCATAACGGATTCATACGATTAATTCGAAGTTTTCCCGACACGGGTGTGGGAAATTCGCGAATTCGAATTTCGTAATTTTGCTTTGATTCATAATTAATAAACGGACCGCCCGTTGTCTATTGTGTGCCGAATTTTGAAACGAATATAATCCAATGGGATTAATTCTACTGCAGGGCTTACAGTTCTATTAACAAATCTATTACCGGAATCGCTGTTGTAAAATTTCTCGAGATTGAAAAATTGGACTAATTTTTAGTCGGATGATGATAAATGCGATCGAGCAAAAGACAAGATATAATTAATAAAGTTTGTAAAAACGGCTATCAATCATGCGTCAAGTCTTGACCGTAAACTTTGAAATAATATTTTTTTTTTGATCTTCAGAAACTTTCTTACAAAGAAAAATCAAACAGAAGGCACACACTAACCTTCCTTATTGACGTTGATTATAATATTAACAGATCTTACGTAAAAATTAAAAATAAACTTTGTTTACTCTTTCGAATTATTCACCGTTCGATATACGCGTATTCGTCTACCTTGAAGTACGCCAGAACTCAAAAAGTGTCTAAAAAATTTTATATAAGGCTTCTTTGACGTCAGAGAAAACGTTTCGATTTCACGCCTCCGGCATAATTTTCTATTTATTCATACGTAGATTATTATAATAAGTAGTGTCTTTGTTGCTTTAAATTCGGGTCTAATGCGAGAAAAGCTCTTTTCATACGATAACCGCAAAAATATGCTAATGCGACCAAGATTAAACCCGTCTTCTCAAGCCGTAAACGATCCGAATATATCGTACGCTTTTTTGTGTGTTTTCATTTTATTTTTTCGTTCGAAATAAACTACTTTGTAGGGCGCCCGGCGCCGAAAATTCGAATTTCGCACTGAAAATTTCGCACGATAACAACGTTCTGCACACTTGCCGTATACCGTTATGCGTTACGATACGACGTCTCGTTTGGCCTTTCTTATCTTGTTATGTACTTTTTTTTCATCTTTTTTTATTTCGCGCGTTTCGATTTAGACCGACGCCGTTTTTGCGGATTCGATTGTCAAAATTTACATCTGCTCGTTTCGTTTCATTCCTCCGCATTTCGAGTAAGCGAACGTATTTTTCGTTCAGAACTATTATAACTCTGATGAGAACAGAACTAACGAGTTGAAAAGTTTAAATTGAGTTAAATTTTTCGATAGACGAAAGCGGATTCTCCATTAGTTCAGTTGGGACTGTCTATTTACATATAAAAATGTCACTACGAAATGTTTTAACTTTCTACAATTAAAAATTTGAATATGCAACGTTTATGTAAATTTTCTACACTTTTCAATCAAAAAGTTTATGAAAATACATTTTCATACTTATTTCACTTCATAGTCATCGTTTTGATTTATATAATACATTTTCTAATTCACAAATGGTTATATTTTTTCATCTTACTTTTATGGAAATTATTACCTCATCATCTCGAAGGTAACCGTTCAACTTTTACAACCTTCCTTAAGAAAATTTCGAAATTTTCCCCCAAGAACACGAGTGCGAAACGCTGCGCATATGCGTAACATACGAGCCCAACTCGTTCCGGGTCGATATTTAACCCTTTCTTATCTCGGTTCTGGTACATTGAAGCCGCGATTTTTACGCTCGTTAACCACGCAGTTCCTATCTTCTCCTTCTGAAAAAAAGAAGATGAAAAAATGCGGTTCGTATCTACTACAAAAGAGGAATCTCGATTACCGATCTCCAGAAAAAAGCAGCCCCCTTGCGGCGCGTCGTCGTCTCGCCTTTATTTCCTCGGCAATCATTTTCTTGTTTGAACGAACATCGTATGCGTTCGTTTTTTGTATGTTTTTCGCCCATTTTCAAATTTGTGGTTTTTTCATTTTATTTCAGGGCACGTGTGAAGTCGGGTTTGCGACTTCTGGGAGCTACGTCGTCGAACGATCAATGGACTATTACCGTTGAGTTGAAATCGAAGGTCGCTACTGTTACTGCCGTCAGAAAAGAACCTCAGGATCAACAACCGTTACCCAAGTAACTATTTTTTGTTTTAATAAATTTAAATTTGCATAATTTTTAATACATTTTCCAGATTTTTTAAAAATTTTGTTTAAAATTTGAACCCTTATCTAATTGATCATTTTCCGAATATTTATTAGTATATATTAGTATAAATATTTTTTCGAATATTTATTATTAATTATTATATTAGTCGATTCAAAACGATCGTATAAACTTATTTTCACCCTCTTGCAAAACGTCTCGAATTTTCCACCATTTTCCGCCGATGAACGAACGTTTCGCGCGAAAGTCAAAGGACATCGTCGCTGCAAAAGGAAAAAAGTTAATTTTCCACAGCGGCACGACGCACCGACGCTGGCTCGAAATTGATTATAAATTGGATTATTTAGTGTTTGCGGAACTTTTCCGACCTCCATACCTTACCTCCGAATCGGATTTTCCGGGCGCGCTTTGTTTCGCAATTTGCATCGTGATTACTTCGCGGCGGAAGAAAAAACCGCGGCCTAAAACAAATAACGGCTGGAGGAAAAAAATATATATACAAAAATAAACCGTAAATTATTATGCGCGTTTTTCTCGCGAACAGATTGCGTTATACTTTTCCGTTCACTAAGAAGAAAATCCCATAAAACCGGCGACGGTGTGGGGGACGGAAAATCGAAGTTTTCCCCAAGAAATTTGCACGGAAAACTTGACGCTCTTTTGTGCGTGTTTACGCAGGAAATTTAAATATTTTTTTGTAAAGAAAACTCGGTTATTAGAATATTCAATATTTTCATTTATTTGTTATTTTTATGAACGCTTTTCTTTTTATACTTTTGTGAGTTTCAATGCATCCTTTCGTGAGACATTTTAATGAATGACAAAACGAAAAAGTTTTACCTAAATTGTGTTTTGTAAATAAACCTGCTTTTTTTAAATTTATTCGATAACTTTTATCAAATATAAATGTGTATAATACATGACGTGTTCCGATTCATTAAACGATTTAAATTTCTTCGAAATGAGCACAAATTATACATCGATTCCGCATAAAAAAAATTCCCACAATAAAACCATAACGAATTCGAAAAGCGAACATTCTTCAAAGAAACTTTCACGTTTTTATATGCGTTTTATTTGCATGAACGTCCCTTATAATTTATATCGTTCCCGTAAATGCCCGAAGTTTAATTGACACACAAATACACATTGCGCCCATAACGATGTAAAAATACGACCGCGCGATACATTCGATTGTGTATATTTATTTACCTTGAATACATTACGAGGAATTCGGAAGCGAATTACCTACTTTTCCCACAATAACGATCCCCGAACATGCGAACGAAACATTCACCCCTCGCTATGTCGGCAAAACACAACAAACAGAATAAATTATGTTTATGAAACGTGAGTTTGTTAATTTCATGTTTTTGATCATTTTTTTTTAGGGTCGAGGAAGTGTTGACTTGGTCTGGGGAAGCTGGAGCTGGAGCCGGAAGAGGAATGGCTCGTTTATCTTGTTCGGTTCGATATTCTCGTCCTGCTGCTCCTTCTTTAGCTTCCAGGGCTCCTCCTGCTCATACTCCTGCTAGGAAGTTGACAGCTAGGATTGATATTGATAAGGATGATATTCAAGCAGTTTTGCCCATTTCTAAGGTATGTTTTGATGATATTCTATTTATCATAGTAAAAATCATAATAAAGATTTATAATTTAATCGTATTTAATGAACAACTCGAATAGCAATTAAAATTAAATCATTCCGGCTTCGAAACGAATTTATTCCTCGTAATTACTACTTATATTAAATCCGCTCAACTTCAAATGAATTTAGACAACATCCGATTTTCTCTTGAAACTCCTTATTAAAGCGTATTTATACTTCTGAAACTCGTGTTCGACTGAAAACATCGCAAAGCGAGTTCGCTTCTTACCTCCGTTGCCCGAGGCTGTACAAAATCGCGAACAATGAACCGACCGCATTTCGCGGAATCCGAAACGTTGAATTTTCCCGCGCTTTTCGACCGTTCGAACCTCGAGGAAAACGCGGCTGGTTCGACTTCCTGTCGTTTATCCATTTTATCGGAGATCGAGAAGGCCTCGGGTTCGGGCATGTTCCAGATCGGCGATTCGCTTTAATCTCCGGCGCCGAAAAACCCGCAAACCGAAAAGTTTAAATTGAAACCGTAAAGGTGGCCCGCGCCGAGGGAAAGTTGGACGGGAAAAGCGTTGTTGCGCTTTTCCGCTGTTTGTTTTTTCGTATTGTGTACTGTTTGCCTTTTTCGCGTGTGTAATCTTTTGTGTACACAGTTTTTTTTTTCGTTTCAAGGACTTTGGATAATGTTTGAATGGCTTTATTTTTTAATATAAATTGTGAATATCAATACTAATCTTGACGTTAAATGGCAAGGTTATTTTTTATTTCAATTCAAATATTGCTCTACATTTTGATAATTTTTTTTTTCTTTGGGATTGTGAGTCGTATTTGTATTGATATATATATAATATTTATTTTCAATACGAGGTTGGCCCTCGAATAAGGTATATAGTCTAGACCCCAACATTTGATGGGGAGACCTTGTCCCGCAGTGGGCACTAAACGGCTCGACGATGATAATGATGATGATATATTTATTTAAATAATCAAGCGATTGGATATTTTTGTTTTCTGAATTATATTAAAAGACGTTATTTAGTGAGTAATTGAATAAAATTCTATTCTTTAATTTTAAAATATTTCGACAAAAAAATCGTTTCAGTAATTATTTCTATGAAAAGTTTTATTCTCTTATCACACAGTTTGAAAAAACAGACTATCATATAACTAAATTTTTATAGATTACCATTGATAATGAGGTCAAAAATAAATTTCTAAATTATATATATATATCACCATCATTACCATCTACAGCTTTTCCACCAACTGTTGTTAGATAAAGAACTTTCCAAACTTCTCCACTCTTATCTATCTCGAGCAACTTTCGTCCAATCCACTTCATTAAAATTTTCACAAAGAAAAAATCAAATTCCTCAACTAAAGCAATCTTCCGTCTCAAACCTCACAAAAGACAAATTTCCCAACTCGATTCCCTCATATCGAAAAACACCAACGCGGCACCGAACCTTCCTCAACATCACTTAACCGATCCTCGGGCACCGCTCGCTTGCAATTACCCGCCATTTTGCGGCTACCGACGAAATTAATTCGCACGTAGAAAGCAATTTTGCGTAACCGCACATGCAGCGCGGCTGCAACTATGTGCATATCCCATTAAGGCTCACATAATATCGAGCCTTAAGTATGTGCAGTGCTAATTAAACTGCGCGGCCGCAGTGCGGAAAGGCGTTGCGATTTGGCCCCGGGTGCAAAACTGTTGGACTCGTTTGCTGGCCGATAAAGTGTTTGGTGTGTTTTATCCTGTGCGGCTTTGTTTTGTGATGGGATTTCGTATAATGGGTGTTTTGGTGGTGTTTGGTTGATTTGTGTGTGTCTGCAATGGGGTTGGTTGCGCAAGCGGGAGATTGTTGAGGTCTTTCGTTTGTGATGTATTTTGGTTGTAATGAGCTGGTTTGTTGATTATTATATAAAATTTTGATTAAAATTAAGCGATAGGTATCACAATCGGTAGATAATTGAATATTATCGTATGCTTAAAAACTCATTTAGAATTATAATGTATATATTCTCCCATCGCTATATATTATACAGTAGAATCTCAATTATCTGGACTAAACGGTTATTGAGATGGTCCGGATAGCAGAAAAACCGAATAATTCAAAAGATAATAATTAATGAAGTCATAATTTTTAATGCCAATTGTGAGAAGTTTTTAAATTACGTTACTATTACTTTATTATTTTGAAAATATAATTCTTTTCTGAATTAGTTCGATCATTTTTTATAGTTAAGTCTGGCGTGAGTCAGTATAATTTTGTTATATACTCTTAATTTTTTTGACTTACATATTATGTAAAAAAAAAATCGTAAAATTTGCTATTTAAAAAAATATATTATTTTGATCAATTCAGATAATAGAGTTTTTACTATATAATATAGGAAAAAGTACCTATTTTTTTATAGAAAAAACATCGTCCTTCAACGCGTGACAATTTTATCTAATTCTCGAATCGACATCCAATAATTCCTACATCAAACTCCGAAGCACAATACACTCTTTATTTCGATTCGACACGACCCATTTGCAAAAGGGCTCTTCCGAAACCTTCGCTATAAACGACTATCCCGAAAGGACATCAATCGTCTAAAAGCACACACACACGCGTAGGTCAAATCATCTATCTCGTCCTCTGCGGAATTTACGGCTCGAGAACGACTTCCTTGTCCTTCCACGGAGGGCTTTTTCCCATAGGACTCCCGATCCTTGACCGTGTGATGCTGCGGCTATCTTTCCGAGCTGGTCTTCCGGTCCCAGGGAACCATTCCTTGCTCCAACGACCCAGAAACTATCGACGTTCAGCCATCGTTCGTTATCTGGAGCATATTTCACGCCCGTACGGTCATACCGGGCCGCATTGTATCCAGCACAGTATCTGATCCGTCCATCTAGAGTGGTTCTGTTGTGCTGCTATGGCAGTGTGTATGTGCTCGAGAATGCTCCGAAGAAATAAATTTTATTATCTTTAAAGTGGGTATTTATGGGCGTCGAGATTCGGCGGAGTTGCGACACCTTTATTAAGAGTTTCGCTTTGTTAATAAGTGCGAGTGCTCTTTGGAGTTCGGAGTTGTTGCTCTTAGAAGGTATTGTGCGTGTTTTGTTATACGACTAGCTCACTATCTGATTATTTAGTTTTTGATGTATAAATGAAATTTGTTTGCGCTTTTGAAAAAAATTGATCGAGTTATACAACATTCCCACATGCGATGCTTCGGCAAATATGAAACGCAATATGCATTGTTTGTTTTGTGCCGATACCAATTTCGATATCGAAACGAGATCACAGAACGAAAATTCGATCGGCGCTTTTAAAACGATAGAATCAATTAACGTGCCGCGCGATTTTGCGTAGCGTGAAATTTGCAATGCGCAAAATATATAATTTGTTTCGCTTTGTGCGTCCGCGTTCCTATTTATTTCGAGCCGCTTTTGTAAAAGGAAAAGCAATTTTCCTAATAACGAGATTATTATATTTGCCGAACCAATTTCCGTTCGCGACACACGATACGCCGCTGAAATCTCGACATTTTCCCTTAACGAACTTCTGAAAATATCGCGTTTCCGCGAACCTGAACCGATTCGACTCTCGTACAATTTGCACGGAACGGTTCTCTTCGATTAAATTTTGGCCATTTTTTTTTATTATTTTTCGCGAAAAAAAGTCTACGCGTCTTATGGGAGCGTTGCGTGGAAATTTATTTTCGACAGAGTATTTTAAAATTAATTATTCTTCCGGGCTTTATATAGACTGTTTAACTTTGATTTATCCTTTTTTATACGTCGTTGCATTTTTTTTAAAGGTCGGCCCTTTACGTTTATCTTCATTTTTTTTTTTATTTGCTTAAAATTAAACATGAGATTTTTTATATTTTAATAATTTTTGTTTGAGTAAAGGAAAAAAAATTCCGCAATTTAATTCCGTATACAATTTTCAGCTTTGAGCGAATTACAGTAAAAGCTTCTCTGATCTTTAGAGATAATAAATTTCTGGAAAAATTCGCAATTTATTTCACTACAATATATAGGCCACTCTAGAGAGAAATTCGTAGTTTCGACAAAATCTTTCAACACAAAAAAATTGGCGCAGTAAGGCAAAAGTTTAATACCCCCTAAATTGCGAACGAGCCAAGTGGTCTCGTTTGAAAACGCCGACGACCGCTACAAGAACAGCAAAACTACAACACCCGACAACAAGTAATCCGAGGGGTGGCCGACATCCAAGGAGGCTTTTGTAATCTTCGCGATCCAAAAATCGACGAGAGAACGCAACGGTCCGCCATACGGGCGGGGGTCTGGCATTATGAAATTATCCGGCGGCCCTCATCAATAAATACTCCCTCGTCCTCCCGGAGGGTTCCAGAGCTTCCAGCATCTGGGAAATCTCCGGCTCGTGAATATTTCGTCGTGTAATCAACGAAAGCTCGGCCCGGCCAGATGACGCCGATCCTCGCTTATCTGTGGCGTTGTGTTTATTAGTTTTGCCGAATCTTCCGGGCGGAAACTTGGTTATTTGTTGATGAATGCCGATATCGTGATCGGGGGGAGGTTCGGATAAGTGTTTTTTTTTTCCGTACGTGGCTTAAACCTTTTTTCGTATGCGTTTTTTTTATGAAATCGCATGGTTATGAATAGATTATGTATTTCTTTTAAAAAATATTAAATCAAAACAAGCTTCGTAATTTGGAAAATCCTGGGATTCTGATTGGAAAATTTGTGTCAAAACCCAGAAATAGTAGTATACTGATATGACTAATGTGAGATTTTGGGATCAAATTTTTGTGCATGGTTTTTGAAATCCCGGAATTACTATCTTTTGATAAAGTTGCATATATTGATCCATAGTTTCTTATAAATTCGAATTTTTGTTGAGTTCATTTTTTTCAGAAATTATTGAAAGTGTTTGTGATTTCTGCTTGAACTTATATGAAACAAATTATTATGCGACGTTCGTCTCGTTAATTTTTCTTTCTCCTTTGTCCGATTAATCATGGGACGTGTTCGATAACGTCGCGTTCTCAGAAACGTCCGGTAATTAAATATTTACATTAGCAGAATGCTAATGGATGCCCCGATTTCATCGTGTCGCCATTTTCAGTACACGCCGCATTCGCCCAGTACACTCGTGACTGATAAAATATTACAATACGCTTAATTTCCTTATACTCGTTATCGCGAAACGGACTCAAAATACAAACGAGAACGTTGCCTTTTGAATCGAAACAATGCGAAGTAGTTCGGCTCCCTATATACATTCGTTTCGTATATACAATGGGTCTCGGTTGTAGTTGCACAAATAGTAGGAGATAACCATTTTTAGAACAATGGCGTCCGTTCGAATCGCTCACGAAATCGACGTTTCGTTGCTAAATTTTCGACCTTATTCGTCGACAATGTGAAGTATTGTTCGAAAAAGAGCTATTCGCGTTTATGCGTTAATAAAGCTACTTAATTTTTATTAATACAATAAAGCGTTTCAGGTGAAACTTTAGTACCGTGAAGGCTACCCCCTTATACAAGATACAAACTTGTCTGGCGAAACTTCGCCTTATTTATGATTCAGTGTGGTTTAATTTGACTTTATTTTCTTCGAATTTATGGTGCTCGACTCCAGGTGTAGTTGTTGAATTTACTTGACAGCGTTGCTACAACTTCGTTTCTGAAAAACATTATTTTCACGGTCCGATAACGAAACAAAATTTTGTTTCCACTTATGTTTGTGATGTATTTTCAGAATTGGGAAGTGCTGAACACGGCTGTCATCACCGGAAGACAGGTTTCTCAAGCAATGAAAGTGTTGATTGTATCGCAAGCTGGTCAAGTTGCCGATGTTACGTTGCAAAGCTCGTGCCATTCAGAAGATGAAAGTGTTCTTAAAGTAATTATACTATTTTAATTTAAAATTTATTTGTAAAATAATATTGATATATCTTTTAAAATTGTATTGTTTATTTTAGGTATCTTCATCATGCAGTTCTGTGTATGTTGACGGATCTGAAATCAGAGGTTCATCTAATGCTTCTGTAATTGTAAAATATGGCACATATACTGGACTGGCAAAGTTCACCGTATGGATGCCTGAATTCCCATTAGAAGTCAATGTTGACGATTTTAGATTGTCACAAATCAAAGGATGGAAAGTCCCCGAAGAAGTAGGCACACCTAATAAAGGTCGTAGACGTCGTCGATCATATGGAATGCCTTCATCAGAAGATTTCAGCAACAGTGTTTCTACTGATAGACATTCATGTAGATTAAGATTCCAACAAAGTCCTGTAGATGTATGTATTTTCGACTAATTTTATATTGTGAATTAAGTATTGATAAGCATTTGAAAAAAAAGTAATACTATTCAATTAATTTCAGGTATATGCAAGATTTCTTGCCACGGATCATGATTCTGGTAGAGTGAGTTATTTAGTCTCCCGTAGAACTTGGTTAAGAGTGACAGAACTTGTACTTCCATTGTTGCGAGTAGCTGATCCTAGATTGGCTATATTGCGTGGACGGTTACTTCAAGGGCGTGCAACAGGGCGTACAGAAGTTCAAGTTCTTTCACCAATTACAGGTAACTTTTTATTTATTTTTTTGATTATAAAACATATCTTGGTATTTATTCTACATTGCCACACCTAAATTTATAGGTCGAGTTATTGGCGCAAGAGAAATTCGCATTGGCAGTGACAAAGTATCTATTGCACGGTTAATTGTCAAAGTGATATCAGGCCTACAACTCAACATTTCACCTGATAATGCAATCGAAAATGGTTACATATCCGAAACAACTGTAACTAGACGACTAACCGCACAATATCAAGTTAGTATCATGAAATTTTTACTGTTAATAATATTATAAAATTTATATTTTAATAAAAACGTAATTTAACTTACAGGAAGGATTACTCGATATTGATATTGAGTTTTCTGATGGTTCTCGCACACCATTGCGAGATGTGAGTGTAGCTGATTATGTATTACGAGTCGAAAGTTTAGATCCCGATGTTGTTGCGTTTGCACCAATGGTGGCATCTCACCATCCTCGGGTTATTGCAGTTGGCGAAGGTAAATATAATAATATTAAGAATTTTCTATCTTCATGTAATCTTTATTTAATTAAAATTTTATCACAGGAAATGGAGAGCTATTGCGTGTAGCTTTATTGCTATCAGAAGAATGTCGAGGAGCAGCAGGTGTAAATGGGAAACTACGCAGTTCTAGCAAAACAGATTTGAATGCTATATCAGGAGGAATTATTCTAGCTAGTGCTTCAGCATCAGTTGAAGTAGATTTTTCAGCTAGTGAAATTCCACAAAGGCCAGACACCCCTCAAAATGACGATATTATGCGTAGTGGTAATAAAAACCCTCTCTCAGATCTCCACAATATATTGATTGGTAAAAATTGTTTTTTACAATTTGATTTCTTTTTGGCATTCATAATTATTCATTTAAAATTATTCTTTAAATCTAGGCATCCCATTGAAAGATGAAAACAATCACGAACCAACTGTGCAAGCTCGACAATTAGGTGTAAATGGTAGAGGGCAAAGAGTACGTCACCAACCTCGCATGACAGCAATAGAAATAGGAATGTACGTTTTATTGGCAGCTTTTTGTTTCGCTATCGTGGTATGTTTTTCTTTTTCATATCATGTATAATATTTATAGTTTCATAATTTTTAAAATAATAATATTTTTTATAGATATTTGTAGTATCATGTGTAGTTTACGCATCCAAATTTAAACCTGTTGGTCCTGATACTCCACCTGGCATTGGCCCAGCTATGCCTCTCCAACCTATTGGTGATACGGGTAAAATTCAAGTAGCTGGACTAATTGGAACAAGCTTAGGAATTGGGCGGGATAATAGAAAACCTAATCGAGAATCTACTACTAATGCTCATGATTGGGTTTGGCTAGGTATTTTTTTCTTCAATGTACTACATATTACTTTATTCTTCTTCAATATAATAGAATTTAATGTATGTTTTTGTAATTTTATAGGACGTGCAACTATAGAACGTCACACAGGTCATCAAGTTCAAGCAGTGAATAGAAATAGCACTCCTGTACCGCCTCCTCCTCCTCCTGCCCACAGTGATGCTGCTATTCGCAATCATCTTAATCGTGAAATGAGGATAACTAGTAACCCACTCAATTTAAATTATGCTGACCCAGAAGATGCAATTAAATCAGACCATGCAAATGGAAATGTTATTGCAACAAGTTTTGATAACCCTAATCATATTGAGCTACCGTCTCAAAATAATATTGAAAGGAGAGAAAGAAGTGCCAGTAGTGGGAGTAGAATTATTGATACAGCCACTTATACCAAAAAAGATAGAATATCTCGACCTATTAGGTATACTGGTCCAGAAAATTCCAAAAGCTGGCAGTGAGTTATTGCTTTCATTTCTGTAATAATATAATTGTATATAATTTATATTTCAAATCAATTTGATTTAATTACAGACCAGATTTAGCAGCACCTCCATTGCCACCACATGCTGTACCATTAGATAATCAACCATCTTCTCAAGAAGAATATCGTCCTCCTGTTCCTCCTCATCGAACTCCACAATCTCATTCAGTTAATGGAAGAAATACTCCACATAGAGTAATTATTTCAATAATAATCAGCATGTACTGAAATCAATATAATTTTCAATTCAATTTTTTTCAATATAGATATTACCTGATACTATTATGCCACCAACGCGTCGCAACCATCATTCTCGACATCATAAAAAAACTGAAAAACCCTTAACCAACAATTCACCAAATACTAATGTAGGAAGCCCGAGAAAATCTCATAACATGGATAATAAGTAAATGATCATTTAATCTGATAATCAAACGTTCTTTAATTTTTTAATTATTTATTTAACTTTGATTACAGGATGCTTCGTGATAAATGTTACAATGATGCTACAACATCAAGTGCAAGCGATGGCTGTAATATAATGTCAAACAACAATCAAAATAACAATGTTTCTGGTCTTGGAAACATGACTTCTTTAGTCGATAATATTACAAGTCTTTCCAAAGAAGAATGTTCAGGAATGTTTGAATTCGATACTGATATTCATGCATCTGTTCCTCAACATAAATCTGATAACCAAACAAAGTCAAGTTTAAATATGGCCACCGATTTAGGTAAAAAACTAGATCAATCACCCAATAACCCTCATAGCCCAGACCTCATGAGAGACTCTGGAATAGGTACACATTTAAACCAAGGAAATAAATTTTGTTAATATTTTTCTAATGTCTTTTGTTTTTTGATAGGCTTGGGTGAAGTTGTGTATAGAGTGAAGCCTCCTGTACATTCTTCACATAAAGCAGAGCCAGTCAATTCAGATTTCGTCGAAATAGCTGGTGAGGATAATGGTAACAATATAACCGTTTTGTTTTAACAGCTCATACATTTGACTAGTTTCAAAAAATTTATAATTCAATTAGTCATTTATAAGAGCTATGAAAAATTATATTCTATTTGATTTTGCTTTGAGTACATAATACACAATGCTTTTTTTGTATGCAACCAAATAAATAAATTAAAATTAACATGCAATATCATATTTCAAATTAAAGCTTCTGGCTCTCGAGGCTCCAGTCCTGAAGTCAAGAGAGCGACAATAGTGGGAAATCCAATGTTTTCAAGTCCCACTGATGAAAATGGCACCGATGACTTACCAACAGAGTCATTGGGATTAGATGATCTAGAAATGGACTATGATCAAATTATGCACTATTTTCACAATCTAAAGGTATCTTCATACCATTGAAGAATTTAATATATAGATATAAATGTAATTGTGCAATAGTTTTTTGTTAGCTTCACATTGTTTTGTCGATAGTAATTGTTATTCAATTAGATTTGATTAAATTATAATTTTAGTCATTTAAGTCTGAGGAATTTCAGCATAAATCAGTTTAGTTTGTGAAAAATCCCACAGGAATCAAATGCCTGAGTAGAGGAGATCATTGCAAAGATCCGTCAGATTCTATCAACGTTTAAATATCAACATCTGATGGGAAGCGGCATCGCCAGCGTACACACTACGCCGAACAAGAAGACTGGAGGTTCTCTGATGCCGACCAGCACCCCCACCACCCTGCTGTCCCAACGTGATGTTCTTATGAATAATAATAATAATAATAATACTGTAGAATCAGACAAAACAGAGGTGGGTTTGTTAGATATCGAAAACATACTTAATGGTAATGTTACATTCACTAGCCCCAGTGTAATGCCCGACATCAAAAGTTACACTGCCAATCAGTTAGAATACCTGTTTGATAATCTCAGCGAGTCATACGCCTAAACGTATTAAGGGAAATGAGAAATAGTCAAGGAGAAAGTTGTATAAATGTACAGTATAACTAGAGTCATCGTAAATTATAATATTTTATATTGTATCATCATCACGTCTTGAAGAGAATGACGCATATTGTACGACTGTTGAAATCGATAATCTCCTTTCGTTTCCTTTCCAATCTGATACAAATCAAACCAGGTAGAAAATTACTATTATCAGTATTTCCCACCAAAAATGGATCCTTGCAGTGATCGAAATTGATATATTTATTACTACATATGTTATATTTAAATTATAACGTGGCGAACATTCATTAATCGTGTATCACCACTCAAATCTAGTCACTAATGAAATGCACTTGTCTACATAGCTTTAATCTGTGTAATATTTGATACAATGATGGTATGAATATTATTATATTATGCCCCAATCCAGTTTTTCTTGAATATTTTCATTTAAATCTGCATTTAATACATTAATCGTCGTAATTGTTTTTCTTAAAATTATGCCTCAAAGTACCTGTCAGTACTGTATTCAAATTTTAACTAATACAATTTTTTTTTACATTTTATCCCCAATTTATTTTTAATGCATTTTCACGACAATCATTTCGACTTTCTAATGCATCAGATCAATATTTTCGATTTATTTTCGCATTCATTTATAAAACTAAGACCATCAAATTGCATTGATCATATCAGCTTGTAAAATAATTTAGTGATTGTAAGCACAAGAAAAGCCATTTATAGATTGTACGAAGTGTGATAGTTTATAGCTGTTATTATTTGTGGAAGGTGTGTATTTATTATCAATAATTTATTTTAAATTATATTAAATGTAAAAAAATGTCACAATAAATAAGAGAATATGCAAGTGATACAACTCAAAAAAGTGTACGATAAGTTGAACGGAATCTAATAATTAAGATGTATGTATACATAGTTTTCCTGTTTTTTAAATAAACATATTTATTCTAATGTTTTTGTACATTTTGCGTTTAATATGTAAATATTTTAAGGGCTGTATTTTAGCATCGGCTTGCTTTATGATATCAGCCATGCAAAAGCTGCCGAAAATATTATCAAGTATGTTCGGAGTAGTATAATATAATACAGCTTACGTGTATTTATAAATGTTGTATTGTTTGTAATATAAATATGATAGATTGTTCGTATATGATTAAATGTAAAATTACAATGTTGAATTCATTTTAAATAATAACAACATTAGAAAAAAGCACTCTGCATAGGAGATATGTGTAGTTGACATAGTACGCTTTATTTATCCTGTAATATCGTTTGATTTTTTATATTAAATTTAATGTGAAACTCGACTCAGTATCGTTTTTGTAGAATGAATGGATCAGATCAGATATGTGAATATGTTTTTATTATCATTATAAATCTTCTATTCACCGCATTTTGTCTATTTGTGTACATTTGAATATTTAGATATTTTTTATTTCCATATAATACTCATTTCATTAAAATATTGTGCAATGGCAATATATGCTTTTTTGTTCGTTTCATAATATAATGGCAGTAGTAAGATGATTGTTAATAGTTGAGTAATATTATTTTATTTATTGTTACGAATGAAATTCAGCAAAGTATACCAAAAAATACTTTCTTTATGTACAAATTTTCATTTCAATCAACACTAACAAATTCATCATTATTCATTTTTCACCTTATCATTTATTTCATTCCATGACTTCACTAAATTTCATACACATATACAAAGCATTAGTCACATATTTACTAAACGCTATTATTAAAATGGGCTTTAAACACGCCCGTAAAATGTATTTTGCTGCTGTTTTATATATTTATATAAAATTTTATAGAATCATTATTACAATCTGAAAGTGCCATCTTTTGTATAATGTTCTACTATATGATAAAACGGCTTATTTTTAATACATATCTAGTCAATAAATTACCCTTTATCTCAAAGATCGACGGTGGCAAGACTGGACCAAAGTTGTCGTACTTTCAGAATACTTCTAACTCGTTAATGATGCTTTTACGTCTCATACCTCAAAACATAATGATTCATACTTTAAGGCTTAACGTGTTACAATATGATTGTTAATATTACACATTATGAAATAGTAACCCACCAAATTTTAAATTGATCGATTCATTTATAAAACTAATTGTTAATTGTTTAATGAATGTGAATATGTAATTTAATGTAAGATCACAGTAAAAAAATAATGATAGACGCTTCGTGTAATAAATCATATTGCATTTTGCAGAATTCATTCCAAAATATTTTGTACTATGAAATTTTTCTCACTAATTTTGAATATTGATATTCAAACATTGCTTTCAAATAAGTTTCTTTATGTTATTAAAAGAATTGAGTATTTAAAATCTTTTTTTCACACATTTCCACGATTTTCGCAATTTATTTGATTTGTTAATGTAAGACCTCTGAAATATCAATTAGTTTAGATTTATCGAACTGTTACAAAGATGATATATATTAATTTAATCTCATGTATCTTTTTGTGCTTACCCCTCTAAAATGATGTTAATTATATTTAAATATTATATGTTCATATCTTATGTTATGATTTATTACATACGTTGAATGTAATATGTATATAGTAAATTAACTTTACACAAAACAAAAAAAAAATGTACAGAGAATCCCCGATTAATGATAGGATGCTACAGGTTTTTTTTAACATGAGAAATATACTTTTTTAATTTTCAATACAAAAGATTTCTTATACAGTATAGATTCATCTTCAAGAAATAGAATCATTGAAATATGCATAAAAAATGTAAGTTGTTTACATTTGTGAATTGAAAATTTTTTTAAATATAAAAGAAAAACCTGTGTGTGGTTCCATATTAAGTCGGGGGTTTTTCTGTTTTAGATTTTGATGCATTTACTTTCCTGTGAAGAAACTGAAAAACTGGTTCTTTTCAGCATATTGCGAAATGTGCTCAGATGTAATAAAATATTCAACATTCCTATAATTTATATGTGTACTTCCATTTGAATATGTACTTTAATATTTATTAAATTATTTCGTACTATTTGTTTCTGAATGTCAAATGTGTGCTACATGTACAATTTAATATAAAGCCGTTACCAAATACATTTTTGTCATATTACAGTAAAAATAAACGTTATTTGTAATTTGAATGTTTTCTTTCATTATATCAATATTATTTAGGAATAAATAAAACAATTGAAACAATCTTAAAATATGTCTAATCGATTAATAACAAAATTACATTCTATCCAAATGATCTATAGATATTTTCTGAAATACGTTTTATCGAACGGACTGAGCCACTTACGACAATTTTGCAAATTGTTTCGGACTATGTATTCAAAAGTATATTTATTAATGTTCCTCATTTCTAATTTTTCTTTCATTATCTTTTCCCTTTCCATCATTTCATATGATACAACTTTACTATCAAATGGCATTCGACAAGCAATTCCTTCTAAAATTTTTTTTACCTAAAAAAATCGAAGGGTTTAATTTTAAAAATTCAATTATAGCCACAGCCAAATATTGCAATCTTACTTCTATGAATTCGCATTTTCCAGCAACTTCAACGATCACTCTATCTTTTCTCACGGGAGTGACATAATGATCTATTGCGCCTTTACCACCGCCCATTCTCTGGCCTTGTCCCTTTTTCGAAATAGGCTGCCACGGTGGATCCACTCTCCATATGGCAAACATTCTTTTAAAATCGAGCTTGCGCACTAGTCCCAGACGTACAATTTCAAAATGCTCGTACTTCATACGACCTCCCCCAGTTGCCTATAATAAAAGCGTTGGTAAAAGCGAAATGTTTGAAAAGAATGCAGTGCAGTTTGATATATTTTCATAATACTTACGATTATTCCAAATTGTTTATACTGTAAAGTGTTATGAATCGTTTCTGGTCCTCGCATGTATTTAAGACGTTTTTGCATTTTTGGTGCTTTAATATTGGTTGGAAATTGTGGTACTTTATCAAGTACCTTCAACTTGGGCTTCTCCGGTAAAACAATATCTAGAAATTGATATATATGAGATATATAAATATATAGATATTAATTTCTCAAAGTAAAAAATGTAAATGAAAATATTACCATCGTAATTTGGAGGTGGAGCAAAATATTTAAGGCCACGAATTTGTGCAACATTTGAAAAACCTATAAATAAAATGACATGAAATCAATAAATTTATTTCAATTTTCAAAACGTATTTAATATTTTATGTGAAAATGCGTATGCAAAATTGAAATGATTTTTTACAAACCTGAAACTATCCCATTGTGTAATTTCTTTAGAACCTGCATCGCGGTATGTCAACTGTCAATTAGACAATGTTAAAACATAACCTCAATCTCCTATTATTGGTCATAATTCCAATTAAACCGGAACTAAACTGGAAAAAAATATCGGCTTTTTTCGATTTAGCAAAAAAATATTCAAATATCCAAATTTTTGACATTTTGAAAAATATTGTCGTCTTTTCGTTTTTTTGGAAAATATTTTTTGGAAATTTTGGAAGTCGGTTTTTATATTACGGTGTTTTAAAAAATATACAAAATATTGAAGAGTTCGGGCACCTTTATTTAAAAAAAAAAAAAACCCTGCATATAAGTATATACTCAATCAAATTACAAAAAAATGCATATTATTTTCGTATTCTAATAGTACATTATGAATATTAATAGTGCTTTTCATTCGGTTTTAAATTAACAGCTTGTTCACTAAGTCGCCAAAGTTCTTCCGATATTTTCTTATCATTTGCTTTATCCAAAACATTAGATAATTTACAATCCATGAAATATTTTCCTGTGACGTTACCAGCAACAGGAGAAACGGATGCATAGATTAATGTTTGTGCACCTTCCTCCGAATTCTACAATGAAATTAAATTAAATAAGTCACAAAATTTATAACAAAACAATATAAAAAACTAACTCACTTTTAAGAATATCTTTGTGATGAAATTCCAAGGTATTCTTATCCAAGCTGTAGTATTTCTGAGAATATTTGTATATACCACTCCTGGTGTAAGGCTGTTGACCACGACACCTGATTATAAATTGATTATGGTAATTTGGTTTTCGATTTTTATGGTAATTATTCAACTATTGTTTTGTATACCTGTGCCTTTCAATTTATCCGCTAATTCATTGGCCATCAAAATAAGACATAATTTAGTATTTCCGTATGCAGTATTAGTACTCGAAATATTTGACAAGTCCAAGCAATTCAAATCCAAATCAGCCATTTTGTGTAATTCTGATGATACATTTATTATACGACTAGGAGAAGATTTTATGATGCAACCTTTATCAAATCCAAATACGTTTTACTTTCTAGGATTAAATGGTGTTTATTTATTTATTATTCAATTACCTAAAAGAATGTTAGTGAACAAAAAAGGTCCAAAATAATTGGTTTGCATAAGAGCATCTAATCCATCTTTGGTCTTTGTAAAACAGCCGCTTATTGCTCCCGCATTATTGAGTAATATGTGAATATGTTCTTCTTCAGCTAATATTTCTTCGCCACATTTTCTTACACTTTCGAGCGATTCAAAATCTACATGTTTGATCTGAAAAATATTTCTTAAATTTGGGCATTGTTTTAATAAAGATTATTCGATTTTACTAAAATATATATACCACAATATTCCTATTTCCAGTTTCTTGGATTATTTCATTTTTCACCTTCTCCGCTTTTTGTATATCTCTGCATACCATAACAATCCTTGCACCCCGTCTAGCTAAATCCCTCACCGTTTCAAGACCTACTCCTATTATATTCAAGATATTTTTACTTAATTGTATAAATTTCATTAAATTTTCACAAAATTATAGAAAAATTAACCTGAATTAGCTCCAGTCACAACGGCAGTTTTCATTATAAGTTTTTCCTGTCCGTAGTATCTGCCAGTGGTCACTTTCATCCATATTTTGAAGGCCACCATAGAAACGGCCACTGATACGACCCATGGTGAAGTTATCCAAGAAGGTACCATTTTTATGACTCACTCAGTCAATGATGTTTCTTACGAAAATATTATTTCTCTTTATCTGATAAATAACCTAGAATCAATATTGATAATGGCAGTCTAAGGTCTTCTTTCTATTTGTACAATAATACTAGATCAAATTAGAGATACCGTTTTTTTATTGTAAAGTTCACCAACTCCTATCTAGTTTTTAGCTGCTAACGAAATTTATCTATATATTTGCTCGCATGAGCCTCAATCAATCAATCCTACATCATCTTTCATACTCATTAATCTATCCTTACTCTCATTTGCATTTATTTTAAATTTATTTTAACAAACACATAACTTATTTAGAATACAAAGTCATATAAAAAGAAACTTATAAACATAAAATAAAATGAAACTCCTTACATCTAGCAGCATAAGCACAAAATATAAAAATCTAAACTCAAATGTGTTTAGGAAAGTGTAGTTCGTTTGATGTGAGGTTCTTTGTGCATTTATTTATTTATTTGGGAACGGAGTGAAGGACTTTGTGGTAATGGCTGTCAAAAATTGACAGTAAACTAATGTCGATAATAAACTAGGTTTTCATAAATATTTCTGAATTTTATTTATTGATTATATGAAAATGATTGTAATAAATATCACATAAAAATTGCACAAACTGATGTAATATATAAGTATAGAAAATTTGAAAATTTTCCGAACCGAAATAAGCCAATATTTTTTTCGGTTCAGTTCTGGTAAAATATCGGTTTTTACCGGTTTTCAGTTACGGTTCAGTTCCGGTTTGAAGCCCTGTTTTAAATAATGTATTCAAATCAATAAAATAAACTTCTTAAATTCTAAATTTAATAATTTGTTGTTTAGAACAATTAATATTAATTTTTTTTAACTTTTATAAATGTATTTAATTTAATTTAATTGTGATCTGCACAAATATTCAAAAAGAGAGTACGTAATTCATATGCGAAATTAAAAAAAATTTTGAACATGTTGTCATGGGGACCAGATATCGATGTGTTCAAAACAAACTTAAAATGACTTGGAGGGAAGCAGTAACTGACTTTTCATCGAATATCTTCACAGATCTTCCAAATAAACTTTCTTCATATGAAATTGGTAATATGACAAGTGATTTTCTAAAAACAGAATTTATTTATTGAAAATAACACAACACTAGGTCAATATGAATCCTCACCGAGTATGCCCCTTCAGATGTTTTTGTTTTTTAATGTATTTTTCTTCCCATTTTGGATTGTGACTTCCATAATTTTTCTTTATGAAAAGGTGATGATATTGTACTTGATTTCAAATATTTTGAATTTAATATATGCACCTACTTTAATTTGACTTTCAAAATTTCAGTTTGAATGTTTCGGACATCTGACGCAATTTCTATCTATTACCGTATTTGTGATGATTTTCTTTATAGAAGTTGTACGGCTTTATTTAGGTTATCTTGGAAATTTATCAGAAAAGGTAGATGTGAATATTTTATTAAAAGAAATTATGTAAACATTAAATCAAATAATTTGCAGATTCCAGAATTGGCAGGCTTTTGGATGCTGTCAATTTTACTTCAATTTCCACTAAACACTTTTCTTTTAGTTAATCCATACCTGCAACCGCGACCAACAGAATTAACATTAAACTCAGTGATGTGGTTATTGCTTCAATCGGAACTCATAACGGGATTTTTTGCATTGAAAAAGGCAGCATATAGAGCTAAACAATATTATTCGTTAAAATCACATTTAAAATCATCTTATATGAAAGAAAATATTCAAGACAAATCAAAAACTGACTGATTGTGAATCATATAAAAAAAGTATTATTTATAATGGATATTCAAACACAGATTATATTTTTATTTTTTATATTTGATGGAAATATACATTTTAAAATTTTTGAAAGAAATTATGAAATAATGAGAAAAAAATTATGGCATAATATAAAATAATTTCATTTTTTTTTCAGCTGATGACTACATAAGCAATAAAATGTGTTAAACACATAGAACTATAGTGAGATTCTATCATGTCCCTTATTATCAAAGGCACTACACATGAGGCGAAAGGTTACATTATATAACATAAAAATACATATTAAAAATAGAAACAATAGGATATTTTTGGAAATACTGTCCGTTAATTTACTTTTTAAATAATCATTAACACTTTTGAATAAATAAAAATTTTCACAATTTTACAAAGAGATAATAAACACAAATCAACCAAGATTCCAACAAAAAATTATTTTCAACAAACTTTAAATTATACATGTCAAAAAAGGTTAACTTATTAAGTAACTCGAGAAAATTTCTCAATCTTATACAATGTTAGACATAAACATCTTTTTAGTTTTAATTAATATATAGAAAGAAAAAAATGTAACATTTAGCTATAATGACACACTTTTTTATTAGATTTTTTTACAATATCAATCACTATAATCTGAATAAGAACTAAAAATTTATTTTTGCTCTCTCCTTATTCAATAAATTTATCAATATATAGCATCAATATTTTACGAGTTAAATGCATGTGTTAACATTGATTTAATTTGTTTCATTCTTCAGCATTAATGTTTTGAAATGAATATTTTCAAAACATATCACAGGTCTATCGGAATAAAAAATTATTATATAAATGTTTCATGATATTGATAAAATACATAGTTTGAAAAATAAATTTTGTAGTCTTATCGTAAAAGAAACAAAACAATTAGTTTTAAAGATCTGATTTGAAAATGAGACAATTAATCAAGTCTTACTTTTCAGAAGTTTTATTCAATTAATCTAATTAAAATGAATAAATAATATCATTGAACTAATTAAATATACAAAATGTAGAATTTTTTGTCAGCAATAAAATATTTTGAGATTCAAATGTACAGAAAACACATGTAAATTTTTCTAACGCGTCGTGAAATTAACGATCAAAAGGGAGTTTTATCGAATAAGTTGTGTGAAGTGAGAAATTGAAAAACTTCAACTCTGTTATCACGCAAACTTTGAACGTAATGTTTCAAATATTCAAAGAATTCTTCTAGATTATCTGAAATATTAAGAGATTTCAAAAATTCACTTTTTTTCATTATCATTCCGGGAACACGAGTCGACATCTAAAAATAAACGAAATTACAATTAGTTAAAATTGAAGTAAAATAATTTTGATTATTGTAAGATAATACATACGTAGAATGCTTGTTGGGTAATCCATCTATGATACGGTTTGACGGTTTCTTCATATGCAGTGACAAGATATTCTTTAATATTATCTAACGCTAAACCGTCAATTCCTGCGTCCGAAACTTGTTTCAGCATCGCTTCAAAACAATGAAGTGATCTATAATAATTTAAAAAATTGTAAAAACCATACATTTCGAATGAAATATCGAATTGATGAAGAATTATACCTAACCAGCCATAATAGACTTATCGTCGCGAAGTTTTTTTCATTAGCCTTTTCAATCAATATCATGTCCTGAAGAGTTGTATAACTCAATGTATCAGAATCGTAAGTTTTTGTGAGTTTCTGAAATAAAAGTTGTGATATTTTAACATGTTAGTGAATATTTGTAATATTGTTTTAAAAAAATATACCTCAATATTTCCATCCATGTCTTTTTTAATACTATAAAAAGCCTTGCCCAATCTCCCTGTAATTAAATTAAGAATGTAAGTGGACTTTGAGAGTAATTGTTATTTTGAAACTTGATCATACTGATGAACTTTCCAAAAATTTTTTACAAAACAGGTTTATAGGAAAAGAATAAAACTTTCAGAACGGGTCCAGTTACCAAATAAGTTATGTAAGTAAAAGTTAAAATTTTGCATTTTAATGAAAACATATATCTCGTATCGTAATAACGCAAAAGATTACATGATTAAAAATTAAAAATGTAAAACAAAGCATCATCCTATGGTCAATTTAAAAAAAAATAACAAATAAAAAGTAAGAATATTTGAGATGACATTGAAATTATAAATTTATTATAATTAAATGCAAATCCATTAACAATAATAAGCTGTTCGTCATTCCATTGTGGATTATCCACTTCCTTATTAACAATTCAAAACACTAATAAGGAATTGTGTATAGATGGGTGGCTATTTGAATTGTCAGATATCAGAATTTTTAATAAGTAAAGTATATAAATATCACTTTCACTTTTAATGAATTAAAATGGATTTAATAATGCAAGTGAAGATGAGGCAATCAATCATATCATACCATTCAGTGACACTTTATTAGAGTAGAACTAGCGGGATCAACATACCAATATGATGACACAATTGAAAAAGAAATTCATGTGGGTACCTACAAATGCCCAACAAGTTTTATGAAAATCGGAAAAAAATCATTAATTTTCACAATTTGGATATTAGATATGTAAAATGATATTCGGTTTTGAAAATATTTCAGTTTTTTAGCCAAATAATAATTAATAAACGAAAAATAATAATTTGAATCATTTTTGCGATATTATTTATAATTTAAAATGCAGTAAAAATATAGGTATATTATAAAATTTTGACTGAAACGTTAAAAAATTACTACAAAAGTTATACGATTATAACGCGATTAGTATTTGTGCAAGTTTATTTACTCAACGTTCATATCGAACATTAATAATCCAACAAGCTGTCCAAAGAATATTTAACCAACCACAAATATCACATACAACCATCAATTACTCAAAAATAGTAATGACCATATTTTTTTCGATCATGACCTACATAAAATGATTCCAAACACTAACTTCATAACAAATCCTCCTACAAACCAAACCAAATTCAACATACATAAAAATTCCAAATTAAACCAAACACAATACAACATTAAATAATCACAACAAACAAACATTATATTTCCAAAACACTGACCATAAAACTCAGCCACCATCCTGGCCGAGTTCAAAAACTCCACCGTGTCAATCTTCCCATCGACAACTGGAGGAAACAGCTTCAGGTCCATCACGGAAGATATTCGAGGATCACCACGTCCGCTGTGACTGACAAACAACTATTGACAGTTTCAAGTGTCAAAAGAGGTACCACGTGCACTGCGGATGACCCCCACCACAACCCGGCCAGGGCTTGTGGTCGATATTTCGCGGTTCTCGTTTTTTAAAGATGATCATCACTCTTTTCTTTTGGCACTTTTGTTACCCTTCGTTCTGTTTAGCTTTTTTTAATGTTACATAATCTCAGTGTTTTTAATGAATTATATATGATCGTTTTTGATCCGCTTTTTTATATCATAATATAATAAATATGACTAGAATACTGATTCGATATAAGACTAGATTGTAGAATGGTAATGACTTGAATTGTGCTTGTTTTCAAGCACCGATTTCACATTTAAATATATATATTTCGAGTGCATACTCATCCGATTTTTGTTTGCTTGTGTTTTTTGAAGCCTCGATGCGTGTGTATGGTCGTATGGTGTGTCTGTTTAGATTTTATTTATTGTTTTTTTTTTTTTGATAAAATGCGAAAGCCTTTTCGTATCGGTGTTTCGTATCAGCGGAGAATTTAATTTGCTTTTTTTGATGTCGAAAGCACTATTTTTTTTAATACTCGTGACGTGGACGAATATTTATGACACTCGTTTTTTTTGTTACATATGTAAGCTCTAGCATCTAATAACTCAGCGCTTATTGTCGATTGCTTATGATTATAAATACACTTATGATTATTAAAAAATAATTTAAGTTATTTTAATAAGAGAAGAGCTGTTTGAGAACGTTGCCGAGGTCATCTTCGACGACGATCACTAATATTTTATTTTTAGCGGCTGATGTGAACGGGATGAGGAATCGCTTTTCCGGTGTAGGTTCCGTGAACTCATAAGAATCTATAACCATCCCTGTCGATTCCTCCCTTACTTCTACTACCCTTATTCCAGCCGTTGACAGAATCATCATTTTGTTCTTGTCGAATTTTAAATACCTAGTGATCGCTTCCCTTTCCCTACCGTATTCGTTATTGAACCATCTGTGGTAACTCAAAAATACTCCACAGCTCTTGGTCCAATACGTGTAATCGTTGCTCATTCGAATGATCGAATTTCGCTTCGAATCCATTTTGTGATTGATATTCGAATTAAACGGTAGCCTATTGATGGGTGTCACGTTAGGACCTCGCCTCAACATATCGTTATTCAAAGATATAAAATTGCCCAAGGTGGTTTTGCTCCTAGGTCCTAGTGTCCTCAGAGGCTCACCTACATTCATCGTAACATTTATGCTTCGCGTCAACGAAACGGTAGTATGTTGGGTCGGCTTTCCGCTAAAATTCAAATTGGCATCTTTGTAGACGAGGCCCCGACGATCACCCGCAGTGAAAACGCGGTCGAAATGATCGAAACCCCTTCCCATAATGCCGTCTTTGGTGTGACCCAAATCGAACGTGTGGCCCAATTCGTGGCACACGGACCCGAGAGTGGTTGCGAAACAGCCGCCTATAGTCCCGCGATAACACGAGTCGTCCATGAAGCGTTTGGCGTCGATTATTGTAGTGTCCAAAAACTTGGGGACGATCTCCTCGACGGTGGTCGGCCAAGTGTAAAGACAAGCGGAACCGAACACTGCCAAGCCTCCTCCCCCTAAGGCGGCGTGTCCTTCGGTCATCGACACTATCTCTTCGTGGGTAAGAACTTTATCTATGTTGTCCATCCCTTTGAATCTAGTGCACGAGATGAAAGCCATGAACTTCCTTTCGTTGCTGCCGAGATCGGACAGCATCAATTCCCTACCGAAATGGCACCAAAGTTCGCTCTCTTTCATTTTGCGAGCTTTGTTCACGTTTAAGTTGCTCCTAAAGACTATGCATTCGGATTTTTTAGGGTTGACCTCGTGCTCGAGCTGGAAGGTCTTTCTGCCCATGCCCAGTTCGTACAACTTTTCAGCCATGACGCACTGTATTAATTTGGCACCGACGGCTATCCTAGCACAGGCGCTTTCTATGGAGCTGTCGATGTCCCTGGGACTTTGAAACCTCCCGTCGTGACCCTGGCATACGATGTAAACCGGGGTCACTCTGAGATTGGTCTTCCTGGGGGAGTATTCGAACAATAGACTGCGGGAGTCCGTCTCGTACTGGAGACATATTCGATTCGTTCCCCTCTTGAGGTCGAATACGCATTTGAACTCTCCGTTGATCACGTCCCACGTCGAGGATGTGGTTTCGGATCCGTACGTTTGGGTCGTGTATATTTTATTGTCTTCTGTCTTCTCGCTGCGCCAGGGTACGTTGCCTTTGACTAGGACGAGGGAGTAATTGAAGCATTCGTCTTCCTTGACGTTGGCGAGGGTTATCAGACTGGGCGACGCCAGAGTCGGCCCCGGCGCCGGGTTGTTGTTCAATATGTCCATCACCTGAAAATAGGGAAGTGTAAAAAAAAGGTGGTGGTTGATACTTTTTAAATTGATTTTTCATCTAAGGTCGGATTTAAAAGGGGTTTAATTAATTGAGACAAAAAATTAAATGGTCAGAATTTTAATCAAAAACGGCCAGAATAAAATGATGAATTGTTAGAATAAAACAATAAATGGTCAGAATTTAATAACGAAACGTTCAGAATAGGTTAGGTTAGATTAGGGTTCTTTATATTATTCTGACCATTTAATATAAATTCTGACAAACCCAGTTAAAATTCTGACCAATGTCCGATAAATTCTGATAAATGGGATAAAATTTCTGACCAAAATTTTATTTAAATTCTGACCATTTAAATAGTAGCCTTTAATTAAAAGGGATTCTATTATCCGGAACTTCATTATTATCAAGAATTGATCGAATTTGGAATTAAAAAAAACATCTCGCAGATGGAGTGAAAATAAATTGACGCTTAAAAAAACTTAAAGATTGTGTGCATAAATATGCAGACAAAAAATTCAATTCAGTTTCTAATTAGTTTACGATTTTTATTTAATTTTTTTTTCTAGACGATCTGTTTTTTGGATCGTTTCAATCCCCGTTTAGTAAGAGGTCGGATAATCGAGGTTTTATTGTATTTTTAATTGCGTATTCACAGAGTCGAAGTCTAAAGTGTATGTATTATGTATGTAGAAAACCGAAAAAAAAAATATTTATGAATAATGAAATTTAATTAAATTTACGAAATATTTTTCTTTTTTTTTTGAAAAAAAAAAATGAACTTTGGTTTATGTTAATTTATACGAAAGAACATTGTAATTGAAATGACATCGGAAAATATTTCTAATTAAACAAAAACTAGGATTATTGGAAATAATCTATTCGACATCGGTTTTAATATTAAAAAAAAAAACATACAAAAACACCGCACTAATCCTCGAATGAAAAAAATCGAAACGGCAACCTTCAAGCACGAAACTCTGACGCAAAAACATACACACACAAAAAAAAAACTAAAATCGAACACAAATCGGCGAATGACGCTGTGCGATATATCAAACCAGCGCCGATCGATCGCACGAACGGCGCGCGAACGTACATTACGATAATTTGGCCAAAACACGCAAACGACATCCAGTTTTCCCAAAAACCCATTCGAATGTTCAAATTCGCTCCCGCCGCCACACAAGGGCGACGCCCCCGCCCCTCGAGACAGGCCCCGCTTTGAGGTTATGTATAAAGTTTGACGCATACAAACACTAAACATAATCGAATTATCTGACTGACCATGGTTGGCGATTGCTGCTGCGGATTTTCGCGTTAACGATCGATGCAGTTTTGCAGGGGTGGGTGGTTTTTGATTTTTTTTTTTTTATTATTGCTAAGCGGAAGCGGAAGTGCACGAAACGACCGCCATGTGCGACAGCCGCAGGCCGACTGGAGCGCCGCTGGGGAAAATTCGCAACAGTGCTGCCACCCGTTTCGCGCTTATTATATTTTATTATGTTTTCTTGGGTGCGTTGGTAAGCGTGGCGTTATCTGGACGTTGTTATGTCAATATATTTGCGGCGTCGTATTCGCGAATGTAAATAAATATAAAATGCAGATGTTTTCAAATGTTTCGGGTCGTTTTCTGCGATGGTCATAAATTTGATTTTTCATTTACCATTTGAATTGTCATTCGTTTATATTAGGTTATCCTAAAAAGAATATCGTAATTTGAATAATAGATAAAATTTTCAATGAAAACTTTACTTATTAATTATTGGTTTTAAATATAATTTATTTTGTTATTTAACACTTCAGTTCACCTTTCTGTCAACTTTTTTATCCCCTTTTTGTAAAATTGTGTCTATTATGAATCAAAATATTTGGAAAATTCATTTTCAAAAATTTTCGAATCTAAATAATTTTGTAATGTCCTGAAAATATGGTTATCTGATGGCGTAAGATCCGGAGAATACGGAGAATGTTGTATTTTCTCCTACCCTAAAGCACCATAATTTTATTTTTCGTGATTTTCCAAATATGTGGATGCGCGTTTGTCCATATTGTCTTCGCCCAATGTATGCGGCGTCTATTTTCCCTTTTTTCACTTCTTGACAATTTTTTTCATGTGTTCATGTACACTTGAGCTATAGTATCATAGATTGTCGCGAATTTTTTAAATAGTTGAAATAGGATTTGTTTCAATTCCGGCTCTTAAAATATCTTCATCCACAATCATCGGTCTTCCACTTCAAGGGCGATTTTTAAGGTGAAAACTTCGTGATCGGAACTTCTGGAACCATATATGATATGTCTGAACCTCCAAAATGTTGTCTAGTAAATCGCGACAGATTATTCACTCGGAATAAACGTTTCTATTTGCAAAATAGCTTGAAAAAAATTTTGATTGTGGCAAAATACGTTCTTGAGAATATCTGTCAGATCAGTATAACACAAAACATGGATGAGAAGTCGACGAATATGACACAACTGAGGATCGAAAAGGACCATCATAAATACAACATTACTTACTGGATTAGCTAATATGTTTCAACGATATTCAATGAAAATCAATATTAACTTGAATATAAATTTCAGTTTCGTTTGAAATTTAGGTTGTTTGGCATATGGTTTAATATATTCTGAACAATTTCGTGTAGGCTTTAGACGTCGAAGTACAATTTTACGATATTTGTTTCCGATATGTGTCTACATAAATATCTTTCAGCAAATCTAATAGGAAAATCAGACTTTCCCAATGGAAAATCAATCTTTCGGCAGCAGTTTAAAGCCTTCCGTCCTTGGAAAATACAAATTTGCTTTGCTTATTTGTGACGTTTATTATCCGCAGTAAGTGATTTGTGATAGTAAATATATAAACTCTGTACATTGTAACGTTTTCGTTTAAAATCTTTCATGAAAACGTTGCGTCTGTTTTACGAATTCGTTAGACTTATCGATTCTGTCATGGAAATTTCCGGCTTTTTGACGTCTCAATTATCATGAGTTTTTCCAATTTAGATGCCGAAATATACCAATTATGCTATGAATAATCTCGTGTGATAAAACGAAATGTACAATAATATAGAACACCTATTATACTCGTTTAATTTTAATGAAAGATATTATATTTGAATCGAATATTATTTAGTTGAAAATGAAAAAATATTAATAGAGAACAAAATAAAAGCGACTGAATGACTTCTGTCATTATATTATTTTCGACTAATAACTACAAATGTACCATTATAGGCGCCGAATACATAATTTAATTAACTAATTATTACACTGAGTAAAAGTAATCATAAAAAATAATGATGCAGCGTGAAAAGCAAAAACGACCATTTTATTACTCATAATTTAGAAACGGAATTTTATACTTTGATTCGTTTGTATAATATTACTATTGTTTTAGACAAATTTGTAATAAGATTATGATTAATTTGTATTATTTTATTTTATAATAATTATACATATAATATGAAAAAATGGTCTATTGCTCAATTTTTTTAACGCACCGATTTTCATTGATTTTTAAAGTAAATTATAAATTATGTACATAGTACAATATATAAATTTGTTTACATAGTATTTATTTAAGATTATAATTTTAAGTATTTCTATGTTTTGAAATTTATTTATTTAATTCTTATTATAAATAAATAAAAAATAGAAAATTCATCGGAAAAATTATCAACATCTGCGTAATTCGCCACATATGGCAAAAACGATCCAACTGAAGTATACAAATGTCAGTTATTTGTTATATCGCCCACAATCCGAAGATCTCGTTTCTAATAGCACGTCAAACGTTCACATTATGAAAGATGATATATTTGGGAACCACCAGTCACCCGAATCAATCTTCCCATATGTAATATTGTACGCGCAAATAAAAGCGTACTTTGTTTACCCAAATATTTTTATGACAATATTCCGATACGCGATTTGTTTTGTAACGACGAATATAATTAGTCTCTGGAAAAAATAAGCGGCAAATTGTGTAAATTTTCAAAATCGGAAAAACGGGCACAGAAAATGCATGCTGTGTTGCAATAAATCAAAGTTAACGTGCTTGGCTCTATTAGTGGTGCAAAATGTTTAGAGATTGACGTGTTTGGTAAATAAAACAGGAAGAGTTGAAAATGTGGTGGATTTACACTGAAATGCTTTCGGATGCTTTGCCAGATTGATTTTTGTTCGATTTTTTGAACGTATACTTATAAAAAGAGGTTAATGATGTATGTTGAACTGTAAATTCATCTGGTGCTTTCTTTGTCGATTCAAAATACAATACACGCTTTAAAAATTGCATAATAAAACATCAAGATATTTTTCAAGATGTTACGAAACAGAAAATGCGGTTGCATAAATCAGTACATATAATATTAAAAATTTATCACACATTTTTCGGGAAAATCGAAAAATATAAAAAAAAAAACCGATATGAGATAGCTAAGAGGAAATTGGGAAAATCCGACTTGCATTCTTATCACCCTCACGGGATTTAAACATACATTTCCACGAAAAATATGAAATTTTCCCCAGAAAATCGCTTCTTATAAAAATAAAACTAATTACACCCAACCCGCAACACAACATGCGATTAATCAAGTACTTTCACCACACACCAACCCCGATTTCCTCCATTACACCGACCAAGCATAAAAAAATTAAATATGCAACATTTTCGTCCCATTTAACTTTTCCATTCGCGATTTCAAAAGGTCACTGGGCCGAATGAACCGGAGACGACATTAAGGAAAGCCCGCGTTTTCCCAGGGTGGAATAATGTCGGATTCGACCTTTTCGCGGACAATTGATACTAAAATAGTCCTCTTGATATCCAAAGTTGTCGACGTAAACACGGTTGCTCGTTAAATATTAACCGGGCCGTTGTCGAATTTTCGAAAAATCAATGCCGTTGATATTTCGCCGACGGTGTGTTGTTTTATTTATGGAGAAGATTATAATGGGAGGTCTTTTGTGAGTTTTCGAAATGTTTAGAAGTGGTTTTGTTTTTGAAATTAATCGGTTGATCGAACGGATTAATTATTTTGAAAAGAAGTATCGTTATTAAATATTATTACGGTCATTATTTATAAGTTTTGCTTTGAAAATTTTGTTATTTATTGAAATTTATATCTAAAGTACTTTCGTTGTGAATTTATTCCTTGATTTAAATGGTATTTCGTTTCTTTTATGATCCTCTCGAGTTTCTTTTTCTCATTATGTTGAATATTAACAATGTCTGAAAATCTTCCGGATATATAAAAGAATTTAATTTAAAATATACCCGGAAACTACAGAAGACTAATACAGATGAAAACGGCAAGATGACTTATTAAAAATTTTAATCAAAATTTAATGTTAAAAGGTTTCTCTAAATTTTATTCACGTATTTTTATCTTAATAGTTATAATGACACCGCTGTGATATCCATAATAATTAATTATTAAAACATCAGTTCAAAGTTTACATTGAATATGTTGAAATATAACATAATATTTTTCTAAATGATTATTTTTAGAATCGAAATCAAACATTACATGAATTAAATTATTAAAATATTAATATAAATTGTATATTATTCGAATGAAAAAAATAATAAGGTTTATGTATTCAAAACTCTAATGAAAATATCGATTGCGGTGTTGCCTATTTGATCAAAATAACATGTCCATTATTTACGACCGGGTTTTGAAAATCGGGTAAAAATATTATAATAGTCGGCTTGAACTTTAGGATACGTAAATTGCAGGTTTTGAAGAAAGGGAATTTTCGAGTTTCCACGCAGTCACGCACGTGAAGTCGTAATTTTTCGGACGATTACCTCGAGCGATTTTCCGCGTGTGAGTTTTCCCGGATTTTTCGCGATTAAAACGAAAATATATGTTTTCATTCCGAAGCGAATGTTTCCGAATTTAGATACGGCCTTTGTGTGATCGGAAAATTTATTCAATTTTTTATTTTTTCGGAAAATGAGTGCGTGAAAACATTGAAATTTTTATTGAGTCAGATTGTAAAAATTTATTAATAACCTTTACGTGGATTCAATAAATCATTCGAACGACAATTTTTGAATATTTTATGGTACGAAAAAAATGTATTTGCGTAAATGTAATAACGTTCAATACGAAAGTACGCCAACGCGTAAATCTATATTTAAAGTGTTACTTTTTTATTTGATTATTTATTACACACGCAATGTACAAATTATCGTACCTGTTCTTATTTGTAAACAGAAAAATTATTGAAAAGGTGAGCTCTTCAGAGCTCTAAAACCTCGTTAAGATAAAAATCTCATAAATTTCAAGCGCTCCTTGAATTCGTTTCGCATCTTTCGAAATTTATTCCATACGTTTTGTAAGCAAAAATCTGATAAATTTTATTAGTTGAATGTGCTGTGTTATATTGTAGGTAGCGCGGATTTTCAGAATGAAAGCCAGATAGGTTTTCCCGTTCATTTTCGTTTTTGGCATACATTCAGTCTTTCGATTTGTTCAAAAGGCTTTTTTTATGTAACATGTAAAGCGTATGCAAATACATATCCATGAATTGGGATTATTTTACTCGATGTAAGATTAAAACTTATATTTTTGTTTTATCAAACATATTTATGACGGCAATGTACGAAAAAATGCGATTGTTTTTCGGAAAAATTATTAAATTTTAAGCAATAAAAAGAAAATGATTCATATAAAATTAAAATCATAAAGCAATTCAAAGTTTATTATTTTTTCATTGAAACTAAAATGAGTTTCTAAATTCAGAAGCGGAAAGCAATTCCGTTCGTGTTCATTTATTTTGCGTTTTAATATCAATATTTTTCAGTATGCTGCATATATTTTTATTTTAAAAATATAGTTTTGTATAAAATTCATGTAGATATTTTCCTAGGAAACGGTTTGAATAAAAATACGAAACGTGCACTTAAATAATATATAGTACTCGTGGTGCAAAACATGTCGTTCACCAGTGCAGTATTGATACATTGCATTTCTTGGAAAATTCGTGTACGCGCTTTCACTTTTCCATTATTACAGAGTAAAAATTCTGAAAAATCGTCAAAGCTGCATACATTAATACTGAAAAATCGATCGTACGTTACGTTTATATTTCCATTGTATTTTTCAACTATGCAAATGGGTCATGAAGATAAATCGAAGAACACGATAGTCCGTTACGTAATAATTTTGATTAAAAAAGTCAATTAGTGTTATTTTTTTGCCATAATACTTTTATATATTAGAGGTCATAATAGTTTTTCAGATTATATTTAACATTAGGTATGATTTATGAACATATTTCGCCCTTTGTTTCCACACGTACATAAGTCCATTTAGTCTGACATTTACAAGGCGGCGTCGCATCAAAAATGCCATAACGGGGTCGTCGCCATTAAGAACTGTTTTCCTACGATTTTCCCGAGAAACAAAAGGGTTTTTCATCGCGGAACAGCTTCCGAGAGAACAAAGATTTTCCTAGTTCGCACAATCGTTCACATATGGGTCACGGACACGAGCTCGTTTCAACGAGATCCAAAGAAGACACAATTTCTTTTGGATTTTCTTCTTGCGAAACACGTGCGATGGGTGAATTCGTTTTGGGATTTTTTTTTCAGGTCCTTTACATATAAATCGAGTGAAATCCTCGCAATATAAATTTAGTTTTATGTATAAGCGATTCTATCGCGATATCTGCAAAATGCTTGTTTTCGTTGCGATACAAAACAGTAATATTTCACGCAGGTCGTTCTAAAAGTTTCAATGATTTTTTTTTTAATCAAAATACATAAAATGATGATGTTTTCATGTCGTTATGTTGAGTTCTTTTATCTCTTATCTAAAATTGATTTAAGTGAATGAAAGGCGTGGTAGAAAAATTTTCGAATCAATATTGAAAATATAAAACGAATTGAAATATCGTTATTACGTATGTCATATTTTTATTTTCAAATTTTGATTACATACATATATCTCTGTAGATTTATCTAACCCAATTTAATAGGTCAAATACCGTCTAGTTATTACTAGAACTTTACGACATAATAAAACCGAGAAATCGATAAATATACATGGAATAACAAATTTGTTTCGCATTTCTACTTCTAGAATGACCCCCGATCACTTTACCAGAGTACACAGTACACTGAAATAGTAGTACGCATGCAAATTTTATACAACCCTTAAAGTGTACAGACACGTGTCAAAGACCGCCTCGCACAACTTTCCGACTCTGAAAATGTGTGCAATGCGGACGTTTTTGTTTAGCACCATCTTGCGCGATGAAATATAACGAAACTTTTTCAAGCTTTTCATGAATAATAAGGCTCATTATTCGGACATTTCGGGCTAATTGCTCCCGCGAGACGCGAAACACATTAAAATTGAGCAGCCCCCCATGAAACTTAACGATTATACGGAAAGCAGCTCAAGTCCCATTCGCTACTGAAAGCTTTTTAACGACCGCATTGCTCCTGAATGAAAATTTCCGAGGGTGCGAATATTTTTCACGTGTGATTGATCGCCGGATTCGAATATTGAAATTCGTGAATGGACCGCTTTTGCGGATATGAAAGTTTCGGTCGGGCTTTCATCCATATGAATGGGTGATGAATTTTCAGATATTAATGTTTACTCAGAATGTCGAAGGATTATGTTTGTGAATGTTGAATATAAAAAATAACGTTCTTTGAAAGTATTAATTAATTTTTTCGAATAATAAAAGTATATATAAAAAAGCCCCCATGGAAATAAGAATACGAGCGTAATTAAACGTTGTTGTTTGTTTCGAACGAACCGTACCCAAGAGGCATAAGTAAATGCCTCGCAAAAAATATTTTATACAATTTTTTTTCAATTAGGACACATTGTTGCCGAAAAGACTAATCTTCTGTTCGATGTCCTTTATACGCAGCACAATGAATAAATTCTTATTACGAAAACACGTACCGTACTCGGAACATTACAAGCGAACAACGCACACATTTTTCAACATTCAAAATTCACGAGGATAAACTCGAAATTTTCAAAATTCATAAATCCCCCGAAATTCCAAACAACGACGCATTGTGCGTGTGATGAATCGCACCTAGTCTTCCGTTTATTTATTTTCGCACGGTATTTTTTTACGGTCGCGTGCTTTTCGCAATATTTTCGTAATTTCGCGGTGTATTATGGAGCATTTTTGTAATGTGTTCGTGGCGTGTGTAAGATATTGCGAGGTACGTACTCCTCATTAGTTCGATGGTTGTATATAAGGCTTCGCGTAATCCAATACTCATTGTATTAAATGTGCAGCGTGACTAATAAATGATTTTGTTATGTGATCGTTTGAATCAGGCGAATTGCTTTGGCTGAAATATAAATGGAACGTATTTGTTGGTTTTCTGTAAGAATATTTCACTTTGATGCTTTTTCTCGTTGTGGGTGTTTGCGTAAGAACGAATATTTTGTTTAAGTATCACTAAGTTGTTGATAGAAATTAATATCACATTAATTATTTTGTTTTGAAATATGTTGATGATTGAGTTATATCCAGTGGCGGCTCGTGGATAAATTATCTGGGAGTGCTGCTGCAGATTAAAAATTAAAAAAATACGTATATTTGGATTATATTTTAATAATAACCTAGAAAAAAATAAATATTTTCATTTTTATTTCATTATAAAATTTATTCTCCTGTCTTTTTTTCTTTGAAAAAAGGTTTATTACTTTTTCCTTAAATTTTTCATTATTGATAATCATTTTTTTTTTTCAATTGATAACAGATAGAGCTGTCAATTTTTCTTGAGCCATTGTGTTTCTCAGATGTTTTTATTTGTTTAATGACCGAAAAACTCTGTTCTGGCTCTGCAGTAGTCATCGGAGTTGTAATTAGTATCTTAATAAGTTTTGCTTTTTCGTCTAAAACTTCGCATAGTACTTGCAGAAATAAATTTTAATAATATTAATATACTATTGAAGCTAAGTATTTTTTTCTTGAATAAAAGATTTCTAATTGTGTCTGAAGCTTTTCTTTTTCTTACGTAAGACATGATTCCACGATTTGTATTAGATCTTCCATCGGTATTTTTTTCTATACTTTCCGAAATTTTCCTTGTTAAATAATTTCATTGTTATTAATTGATTAGAAAAATCATGTCTTTCTTTTATATCCCTAATTATGACGTCGCATATATTTGTGGTTTCCTGATACTAAGATGAAGATAATTCGCCATAAAAGTTTCGTATTTGTATAATGGCAATAGTAAAACTTTTTAAACTCTCTTTAACAGGACTATGCTTCTGACCACAAACCCACCTCCCCGCGACCCTCTCATGATCTCAAGCATATTCCAAGGAAAACCGTACTGCACAAAATACATATAAATTTGATGTTGCCCCGTTTTCTGATATTACTACCGCGCTTTATTATAACTATTGAATGTATTAGTTATAATTTATGAAATATAAATAAATTTAAATATACATATTATTACATTTTTCCTCAATTTGCTTGGGGGTGCTGCAGTGCCGCAGTACATATAGACAAGCCGCCACTGGTTATATCATACCATTATCATCAATATTGAATCATTGTGTCCACAGCAGGCCAATGTCTAGGTTACATTACCTTACCCGAGAGTCAACCTTCTACCGATAAGGGACATGTAGCATAAGAACTAATCTGCCATATCATATCTAATGTGAAAAATATATATTTTTGAATTGATAACGAAATTGTTTAACAATTTAACTTATATCTATATTCAGTCGTGGTTATGTTGTGTTACGAAAATAATGTGATTTTACGAAAGTGGTGAGTTTATAGAATTTATGTTTATTTCGTTGATATTCATTGGATTTTTTGCCGGATTTAACATTTGCTAAAACAGCTAGGTAGTTAACACGCATTGCTGATGTTAAAATTTCAACATTAAACATGGAAATTTATAACGTCAATTTTATTATTAGGATATTGCGTGAATCGACTGTTTTTCGAATATTTATCAACAATATGAAAGTATTAATTGCATTTTTCCCACCATAATAAAAGAACATCTATTTCTTCCATTCAAAAAAACATGACAATTTCATTCATCATCTATTAAAGATAAAAAATACAATTTATTCCAGCCGCATTTTTCTCATAATTAAACGGAATCATATTTCACATTTTGAACACAATAACCTATTTTTGTACCCCGCTTTATACAAACGACAATACGAGGGTCGACCCGGCAACAAATTTTAAATCAAACATTGTGAAAAAAAAATCAACACAATTATAAACAAAAATTTAACATTCCGAAACGATTCAATTATTATTTTCATATCGTAAAAATACGCAAAGGCCACCCGTTTTAATGGACGGAATTATAAAAACGCGTCGTTTCCTCAAAATTACGTTTCGGCGCATAATTCGCTCCATAAGCCCGCAATTATACAATTACAAACGAAAAACCAGCGGCGTTCAAACTTTTGTATTTCGAATTCATACAGAAATTTCGCTCGTTTCTTAGTCGTTTATTTTCCATACGAAAATAGTCGCGACAACTTCTCGGCGCCGAAGAATGGCGTGTCTGAAGCGCGAAAAAAACCGCACGAAATAAATAAACGAAAAAAGCGATAACGAGGAGTCGCTCCGTACCGTCTTGGCGAGTTTGAAAATGTTGTTTTTTTATTTTTTGGCGTTTTCGGCGAAAGCTGGAAAGTTTGGCAATAAAATGTGTTGCACGCCACTCGCACATTTCGCTAATTCGCGGTGCCTCCATGATATAGGTACGAATGAGGGAAGGACGTGAGAAAAATGCGAAATATTGAGAATATTGATCTTTTTTTGGGGGGAGTGGATGATATGTGCTTTATTCGGGAGTTGTACTTTCGGAGATTGGGAATGTTGATTGTTATTTGAAATTTTTCGTTTTAGTATTGATGATCGTTTTGGTCTGATTTGATTTTGAAATTTTGTGTGATATTAACTTCGGAGACCATTACCGGTAAACCGGTGAGTGATCTAAGTACCAGTTCAGTAATTTACTGGTAAATAAAAAAAAAAGATTTTTTTTTGTAAAATTTTGTTGAAGAAATGTTGGGTTGTATAGGCTTACGGATTTTTTATTATTTTTCCGATGTATTCTGATTTTCATATAGAATTTGATTTACCGGTAAACAAGTAATTAGTAAAAAAAACCGGATTACTAGTAAATTAAAATAACAATAAATTTGGCCTTCTTAATACTGAGTAATAAACGAATAAATTTTTGCAAATGATTTTTCAATGGGAAGATAACATCAAAAATTTCGATAATGATATTATTGTACAAATTTTTGCATTATAATCATATTGATTTCTTATATGTTTAAAACTATATAATCAAAACATATGCGGTTATTTTTTTGCATCATATCATGCGGATAATTTCAATAAATGTTTTACGTAACATGCTTTACTATTTTAATATAAATAATAACGATTTGATTCACTTGAGTTATTACATAAATTCAATGTATTATAATTACGCGAGTATTTTCATAAACAACGAATGAAAAACAATATCGATTCGGATAAGACGAACACTTTTAGCTTATTGGATGATGAACTTTATTAATAAAGTCACTTGAGAAGTCACAGAAGAAAAAACAAAGGGAAAAACAAGGGAAACAATAAATAGTAAATATCGATCGTAATAAAGTATATAGAAATTTCAGAATAGCCGGAAACAATAAAACGAAAGTTAGTATCAATCGAGGGAAATTAATCAGATTTAGCACAGCTTCAGACAAATATATATCGCGTATACGATCCTTATATATTTTTATACAATTTATTAAATAAAACTCTTAGAAAAATCCTCATCCGGTAGCGCACTGTTGCGTAATGCCACTTAATACGCGAAAAATGTGATTGGGGAATATTAAAACGGTTTTTTTCCGTTGTGGATTACGTTTTTTCGTATCATCGCTTATCTAATTTTACAGTTGGTGAAATTTCTAATTGAATTTTTCGAAAATGAAAATTATTTGAAAACGGAAACAAAGTGGTCATTAGCGTAATTGGTGAGCGATCAAATCTGTTTAGTTCCGGAAGGTGTTGGTCGGGAATTAAATGCTTTCTAAATTAATGAATTGTGAAAACGATGTTATTGTTGAAAATCAATGAAGGTCTTATTTTAGTATTTATATATTTTAAAGTATTTTCAAATATTTTGCTGTATATACCGATTTGTTTTTATAATTTTATATAATAATAACGATTTCAGTTTTCATTTTTTATATTTTTTACAGACTAGTTGTGAGAATTAAAACTAACATGTTGATATTTTCTGAATGATAAAAACACCAAATTACTAAGAATTTTAATTTTAATCATTTATAACAACTGCATTGGACTAGAACTAAAATTGGTATTTTCAATTTAAATTTTGTAGACATCTTTGTTCGAAAATGAAAACTAACAATGTTTACACGTCTAAACATAGAGGTACATATAAAATTTTAATTCCCTTAATTTCCTAGCTTTTTATCGAAAACTATACAATAATAATTTTCAGTATTTCAAAAAAATAGAATTATTGGCAAATTTAGATTTTTAGTTATTAATAACAATAATTTTATTACAAAGATGACATCTGTTTGTAAAATTTAAAAGTATATACCTGAAAGTTTTCAGTACTCTATTCGGTAGTTGATTTTAAAATTCTAAAAATATAATATTCGGCTTTTCGAAAAAATTGGAAAAATATAATTGTAAAAATTATATATAAATTTTTCATGACAGTTGGATGTATTTTAATTTTTTTCTTTACTTTTACAAGAATTTTAATGGATTATTAATGTTTTTCCAACATAAGTGTATCATATCAATTAATAGAATTTCAAATTTTTAGATTCCTATATCATGTCGGCAAACACATCTTATCGAAATTTTTCTGTAAAAAATGATTATAAATTATGGTCAAAATTGAAAAAAATACATTTCTTTCATATGATATTTCATATAAAAGTTTTTATGAAGCCTTTTTTCGTAGGAAAAAATCTGTTTACGGTTACATGAAACAAATAAAATAAGCTGTCCTTTTGATTAAAATACATTGCATGTCATAAACAGTCAAAAAATTCTCTTTAATCAACAATTCATAAGGTAGAACAACTTCAAATCTCTCTTAAAAAAAATCCCGTTAATTTTCGAATAATTCTTAGTAAATTAAATATATTATATTATCAGTCGTTTTTTATAAAGTAAATATAAATTCTTTCAAAATCGATCTTCAGTTTTTTAAACCTATCTCAAAGTACTATTGATAGATATTTTGGAAGAAAAAGTTGAAAAAGTCGATTTACATAGGGGAGAAGTGGCATGAAAGAGCCAGTTTTTAAAAACGGGAAAAATAATATTTAAATATACAAATAAATAAAAAAATTGGTGTATTAAGTAATCGTTTATTCATTTATGTAAGTAATGACATAGAATATTTTTCAACATTCACAATATTTTAGACTTATAATCATGTATAAAAATAACGAAATCCGGTTCTTCCATAATCCATAGGTCCTGAAAGAGCCACCTAAAGTTATGAGAGCCAAATTTGGTCTTAAAAGCTGGCATTCTGTAAGATCCATCTGTCAGTTTGTCAAGTCAAGTCAGTTGTGTGTTTATTTTATTTAACTTTCGAGCATGTGTGCTGTTGCAAAATTGGCGACGAAGATGCGTAAAAACTTTTGCTTCCTTCACGAGTCATAAGCATCGAGATCCGAGCTATTCCAGGGTCAACGTCTCTCCGACATATAGACGAACCGGGTGTGCTAGGAAGGTTTTGTTATTCATTGATATTTGGGAATTTCTGTAAGAATCTCTCATGATCTGCACGATTCATTAAAAAACTGTAGGGTAAACGAAAACGGCTCTTTCAAAACATGGATCTTTCATGCCACTTCTCCCCTATATAGTAACGCTCATAGCAAGCTAACTTAACTCTAACTCAAAATCATATCGTTAAAATTTCAATCACTTTAAAATTAAATAAATATGATATATTTGTTTAAAAAACATTTAAAAAAAAATTCAATAGTTCATATACCTATTTATTTTTTAATAAAATATCATAAACCCACTAAAAACCCAATCCATCAAAATTTCGAAAACAACCTTCAACCAACACAACCCATCACCCCGCAAAACCTCATCGACCACCACATTCATCATCAATTCCAACACCATTCCAACAATTCCTAAGAGATGATACAAAGACGGACACTCTCTCGGATGGCACACATTGCATTCTGTTGAAAATTTCGGCTATGCAAGCGAATGCACCACATAGGTACTTACCTGGAAACGCATACCGGTGCATCGTCGTGAAAGCTGCCCCTTGTACCACTGTTCGAATGCACTCCTTGCGAACCACCTACCCACATTTATTGGCATGCTGACCCGCACAATGCATATACAGCCTACGCCTGATGCAAAATTGAGTAAACTACATGTATCGGTTGTGTCGAGGTTTCGAAAGAGGTTGAGAGATCGGTCGGGTCGTATTACGGACGTTGCTTGGTTGAAAACGATTTTGTGGCATTTTTAAATGAGCCCGTTTCTTTTTTCGTACGGGGGATATGTTCCAGAGGTTGCTCTGTAGAAATAATTTATGGTGACTATATGAAAATTGGAGATAAGTTTCATCAGTGTATATCCAATCCTCTTTTTGTATGGTTCCGAAATAACACGGTTCATGGAAAAAGAACTGATTACTTTTTTAACATGGTTTATTCATTTTAAAACTGTATATGAAAAAGTATTATTATGATATAATATATAGTAAGATTCAGTGCAGGCCTGTATATTGTTATAATTATATGTATTTAATTATAGATATGAAATTTAAAAATTCATTGTTTTGTGATGATTTTCTAAAGCGGATTTTTTTGTATTACACATTTTTTATAAAGTACATTTGGATGGAATTTATATTCAAATATATTGATGGAACCTATTTCCAGTGTTTATATGGTTGCCATGAATTTTTTTACACGGTAGTCTCTGGAATTTATCCCCTGTATAAAAAGAGAATTGGGTGTATTTTTATGAAACTTCCATCTAAATATATAATACAGTAAGCCCCCTATAACGTTTGCGGCGTCTTCCGTTTAACCTAATTTAAAAAAGAATTAAAATTATTATTTTTTTAATTTGTTTCAAATACATTTAAAAAAAGCAATTAACACCTAAAAATGTCCAAAAATATGAAAATGTTTCATTTATTGATTTCCCAAAGTCACCCCCTATGACATCAACCCTATCTCGATGTTATGGGGGGGGGGGGTTTAGTATACTTTAAAAAAAATGTGTAATATAGAAAAATTTCGATGTGAAATCATCAAATAACTTCGAAAATATTTATTTTATAACTATAGTTGTATACTGACCTGTACCAAATCTTACAATTTTCGCATAACACATTTTTTTATAAAAAAGAAGATTTGTTGTAAATATTTTTTAATTTCACTGAATTTTATAGGATTACTCAAAAAAAAATTAAAAAAAAATTCTTCTAATATATTTAATAATAATAATAATAACAATAATGACAATTATATTGATATTTTCCAAGAAGTTTTCTAATACATTTTTTAAATCAATATTACTTATTCAAATCAAAAAATACAATATTAAAAACATTCAACAGTATCCACGTAATCTAACAGAATTCTCCTGGATAAAGCTTCATTTATACCACATTGCATTCGCAGCAACCTTTCAAACCTTCGACCATCGCAGGCTACTGCATTTTGACTAGGGACACTTGGACCACGTTTGTGTGCGTTTCACGCGTCGTTGCGGTCGTTGACCGTCGTTCTCAAAACTGGACTGAAAAATGTTCATAAGTCGTATTGTATAAGTTGGTGTGTCGGCGCTGACCGAATTACCGGGTCTGGACCACATCCGGATCACGATATATCAATTAACCAACCTTCGACGGACGTGACGAGAGACGTGCTCACAAAGATTCCTCGGGTAATGGAAATAAATTGTACGTGCCGGGGAATAATGGACGATTTCGTAAGGGGTCGTTAAGAGAAAGGTCGACGTTGATAATGGGCTTTTCGGCGGGTGTTTTGCAAATTGGTTTATTTAAAGGTTTCGTTGATGGGTTTTTATGTTTTGTGTACGGTGATTAAGTTTGTAGAAAATAAGTTTCTGGTTAATTTGGGTTTGTGAATGAGAAATGTTTAGTGCTTCGATTTTCAATAAATATAATCGATGTAAGTACGAAAATGGTTGAAAGTTTTCATTAAAAACAGAAAATTTAAAAAGTAAATTCAAAATTAAAATGAAAGCATCAATTTAAGAAAAACAGTGAATTTCCGTGTAAGTGTCGAATTCGTGTTTTAGGTTTCATGCTTCTATTTTAGGAAAATGTTTATTGTGTTGATTTCGTATTATTTGAAATATAAGATTTTGCAAAAAAATATACTAACTGAAATTTTTCTTTCATTACTGAAGTATAAGTGGAAAATAAATTAAGCGTAATTAAGATGTATTTTTAGATATTAAAATAATCACAAAATCGCTATAATTTTATGATTCTTGTTCATGAAAACTAATGTACATATATACATACTTGCAAATGTGCTCTAAATCATTTGACACACCAATTATTAAATCAAATATAAAGCAGAATGGACGTAATTTAAAATGCTTATTAAAAGCTTGAACGTATAAGTGATAACGATATTTAAACTTCATCAACTAATATAAAACATTAATTCACCTCTCTCTAACGAACACTTGACAATAAATAAAACGTTTAATTAGCTAATCGAATATTAATGACTATACAATCATCGATATAAACGTCCGCTCAAACGGACGTCATTCAAAGCCTTGAAATTATAGAACGCAGCATTTTATATTCGATACATTAAACATACTCTTGTCAGACAGAGGCGTTCAACATAACAAAATCACAAAAATCAATTCACGTCATTCGAGGCACATAACAGATTTATTACATCGAACCGGGCGCATAAATCATACAGCCGATACGACTTCTGACAAATAATTGCATAACTTGCAGCGGACATGTCAATCCTTCACGACGATATATGGAGGAGCTGTCGTTGGACGACAGGTAAAGTCAGTTATGTGTCTTGTGTACGCTTCATACGCCATATTTCATATTGTTTTTAGTTATTTGTGCGTTTGTCGGTAATACAATATGCTTTGGCTCGAGATGAATACGTTTAAAGTGTGAATTGTCGAGTTTGTTGTAATCTTTGTGCGTACCGCGTGACCGCTTATATTACCGTCATTTATTATGAACTCAATTGATTTTAGCGTTATTATAGTGGAATTATTTTTATGTTGATGTTTATTATAATTTTCATTTAAAAAAAGTCGGAAAATTCGATTATTGATATGGAAAAACCTCGGAAAAGCTCACAAAAATTTTGAATAGTTAAAATTTTTTTGATTTATTTCTAAAAATTTAAAATAAAAAATTTACACTGATGCCTACAAAACACAAATTTCATATTGAAACCCCACCCTACGACAATTCTATAACCATCATCATCAAAAAACCCCATCTCCACCCCCTTCACCGTCCCAATTCTTTGAAAAACCTCCGGAAAACACACCTAAAACCTTCACCAGAGGCACGGAGTGAGGAGTGGTCAGCCCAGCACCGATTTCGGGTCAGTTTTTTGTCAGTTTCGAGTCCATTGAACTGGCGATCAACGCGGGGGGTGCTTTCACTCTCGTCCGGCGGTGGTTGACCCGCGTAACGGGAAGCTCACGGTCAAACGTAACCGACGGCAACCGGTTCACGGTTTTACCGGACGATACGACACTGTATTGTGTTCGATTTGTGTGAGGTGTGTAGGATCGAAATTAACATTCGGCGAGGCTTTCGTGGCCGTTTGTACGGCGGTTTTTGAGCGGAGGGGGATGGTGGGTTCGTTTGAGAATGTCGGTTTAGAATTCGGTGCTTGTGTTCTTGATTCGGAATCGTTTGTAATGTTTTATGTAATTGATGTGATGTAATGTGTCGATAATGATTTGAGGAATCGTATAAAAATGTACTAGTTTATTGTAGATCAAAAGTGTTTTTCGAAATCGTTGACAAATTGTTACTATGAAGTATTTGATAATCTCTGTGATTGATGGATTTGAATTGGGTATTATTTGTTTTGTTTTATCATGTATTATGTCTATATGTTATTTAAATTGGTTTGCCGTATTAGGAGTCGTTATCTTTGTATTGTGTTATGAATTATGAATTGTCGTATCGGATTTGATTTATCGTTTTTATGACACGATGAACTCAAAAAAAGCACATGATTTTTATCATTGTAATCGGTCAAAATGTAAGTTCATCGTACATTTTTACGAAAACGTAATCGGTCAATTGAAGTTTATCAGATATAAAAAATTGAAGCTAACGTCCTCTATTTACAATTTTGACATATTAATTTGTATTGATTTTGACACGTTTCTTTTTAAATATTTTTTATAAATTTTCTAACGTTAATTTTGAATCTATTCTCCTCACATGATGAAGTGTTTTGGTCTACGCACGTCCTCCTACTCTTGTTGGTAGTCAAGGGGGACCGTTGTTGAGTAACCGAGCAGTGATCAGTGCACCGGACACTGTCACGTTGAACGCACGTTCTTTACATTCAGCTTTTGTTAAAAATTTATACTTCGTTTAGATATGGTTGATGTTTGAATATAAAATGTTTTGATCTGAATGCTCAAAAAGATTACGGTTTGTGAAATTTTTTTTATGTTTATTATAACAGTCCATAAAAAACCAATGTTCGATTGACAAATAAGTATTTTTCAAATGAATTATTACAATAATAAATTTAATATGTAATCAATCAGTTCTCAATACTATCAGAAATTGAAATAAATAAATGCAATTCTAAAATAATAATACTATAGTTAAATACATTTTTTCAGAAGTTATAAAAAGTATTTATATTCTGAAAAAAAAATTAAATCCTACAAGACGAGATATCGGAATCATCAATGCTTAATAAACAAAGAATGAGTTTTATCAAAATTAAAATTAATTCATAATCGAATATGATTGGAACTTCCCAATAAAATGAGAATTGTTTTATTTAAAATTAACCGTTCGTTCGATTTACATCTGATACCGCAACTTGAATCAATTTACATACAAAATGAAAAAGTGCACACGCACGAAATTTCACACATCACTCAAAAATCAGGATGTTATTGTCGATTTTTTTAACATTATTAAATCCGGCTTTATATCGACGCATTAAATTTAACGGCCGGAAAATGACTTCGAATTCAGGTTATCCTCGAGGTCCTGTTACTTTTGCATTATCTGGGTTCAGCACAAATGCCACACTACATACAACACGACATAATTAAAGGAAGTCAGAGTTGTAACCGACAACAATCAAGACCAACACGTACGATTTTACGATTCATAATTGAAAAAAATGGGTATATTATGACTGCAATTCCGTTTATATGAATCTCGTTTTGATGAGATTAATGCTCAAAACGAATTTTATTATCATTTCGAATTTTTTTGTATAAAATGATAATATAGGAAATTGAAATTGTAATATTATATTATATAGAGAAGATTGATAATTTAAAACATAAAATATCATCGGTTATATAAAATGAGTACTTTTGATATCATCGCTGTAACTCAAGATACGTAACTGAAAGAAAAAACTGAACAACTCTTACGATCACAACAAACGAAATTTCTCTCAGAAAATCCAAAAACACTCGACATTACCGAATTGAAAAAAAAAAATACTGCTCTCTCTCGATTCTCGGTACATTTCTGAAGCAGATTGGAAAGCTCGGTCGTAAAACGTCCACAAAATGTTTTATGGCGCTCGATCGCGTCCGAATTTCCAAAAACGAAAACAATGAGAAAAATAATAATAAAAAAGAACGAAACGCCACATAAAATATAAAGCACCGAAGAAAAAATATAAAATCGATCCATTGTCCTTTACGACGGCCGAAAGGACGATTTGCTACGGCTGCGCGACCGTTATATATTGGAAATTGCGATTTCGAGACTCGTAAAAGTGCAATTTTGCGAAATTGGCGCCGATTGCGCGTTATGTTGGTACACGTGCGTGAGTGCGTATAATGCTCGCGAAAACACAATGCGACGTTCGTGACAGTTATTGGAAAATTTTTAACGATTTTTTTCTTGGTCACGTCTTCGTGCTTTTGCGGTATTCTCACAATTTTATTTTACGTCATATATAAAATAATAGTATACCCAAACTTCTTTTTAGATTTTTCAAAAAAAACTGATTATTTTTTCACTTTGACATGATGTAAAAGATGTAAAAATAAAAAAAATATGTATTATTATGCCATTATGGTAAAATCTGGAGTAAATCAGTACACAATTATAGTTTTTATTTAAAATTTTGTAATGTTTTTTGATAATTTTTCATGACGAAATTTTGCCACATTACACAGTTTTCGCAAAATATATTTAGATGGAAGTTCCATCCAAATATACTGTTAGAACCAATCTTCAATTTTTATATGGTTACCTTACTTTTTTAAATCGTAGTCTCTAGAATTATTCCTTAATGTAATAAGAGACTTAATTGCATACTGACAATAGTTATTTTCGGAACCATAATTCAAAAATGTAGATTTTAACATTTCAACAATTCAACATGTTGATCAATTCCAAAATTACTCAAGATCGACGAAACTAGATTTAAAAAAATAAAATAAAATATCATTCATATTCACTCCTCAGATGGAAATGCCATCTAACTGCGAAATACATTTTAAATTCGACCCACATAAAATCGTTCAATTACTGCGCATTAACAACTCCGACGATGAGTCTCGAGTTGCCAAAATCGGATACGGTTGCCAAATCGATCGTGAATCGATAATAATTTGTAAATATCAAAGGAAACTCGGATTTGTTGCAAAACTGTCGTTAGCTCGAGTTAAATATTTGCACACCGATTATCACTTGGTACGTGCAACCATTCGGCACACAATTGTCGATCCTTCAAGATTGAGAAACACCACTCCAAGACACTACATTATTTATTACATGTGCGTACGATAATGTGTAATATGACCACGTACAAGATTCATGTGCAAAATCGAACTTATTAACGTCGTTTAGCATCGCAAAGTGAAAATAGCACTTTTGGGAAAAGTCGTGATTTAAAAAAAAAAAGTATATTTGATAACTGTCCGAATGGAGTCTCGTTTGATTGATTAACTTTTCAGTAAAAAGCTGATCTTTTTTAACGGCTTTTTATAAAATTAAAAACGGTTTCGAGTCGATTGAACATTGACGTTTTTGATTAACATCCAGTACGAAAAAAAAATCAATCTCCTATTCCGTTAATCTAACTAGTTATGCGAACTGTTATTAGATGAGAATCAACTATGCATATTACGAACATAATAGAGCCGCGAACACTGCACATAACAGCCGGCGATTATACGACATTATATCACATTTTGAAATGAAATTCGACACGACCGGTAGAGTTCAAAATTTACGATCCGTTTCAAAACGAGCTTTTGCGCATCGGTTTCGCGGCGCGTTTTCGCACGCGCGCGCCCGCTTTCGACACCCGCGGATTTTTCGCGAATAAAAATCAAACGGCGGCAAAAAAGTCGCGATCTTGCGCAGCCAAAGTCAAACAACAATACGTGTGTGCGTGCGTGTTGTATTATATACACGGCGGTTTCGCAATCGGGTGCAAGGAACTCGCGGCGTTTTCGACGGCGCGAAAACGCTGGCCAGTGTCAACCAGGCGGTCGTTTGCACCGCGAAAGGTCTCTGAACCTCCGTCGTCGTGTGCTAATGTTGTGTGCAATTGCAAAACAGAACTAGAAATCGGACGTTGTGACGAGGTGGTCGCCGAAGATATAGAAGTCCTCGATTCGGCGCGAGAAGCGAGATTTCGGCTCGTTGATTAGACGGATAGTTCAAATTTTGAAATTTCGAACGGTTACGAATACATTAGAACTCAATTCGTCGTACGTTACCAATAAAACATACGCTAAAAGAAAAAACCTTTTCAATTTTTTATCGAAGAATTAAAAATCAAAAACGATCTCTTTCCGATCAATTTCAGGTATTAAAATCAGCCGATGTTTGCTCAATTTATTTTGATCAACTTCGGTGATAAATAAAACTCAATGTATTTAAAACGAAATCATCAATTAAGATATCTGGTATTATAGTTGCTTCTCCAAGATAATATGATTTTATTGAATATGTATTAAGTCCCAAATTTTTCCTGGACTGATTCTTCATAAATAGTCTTTGAATGTCTTTCTAATAGTGTAATCAAGATTTTACCAAGTAGTTTTTCCAGATAAACGATTGTAAATTCATTAAAATTGTCAGTCATTTGTATTATGAAGAGTACCATTGTATTTGTAAGATACGGTGTGATAATTTATTACTTATAAGACTATTAATATTAGATTTATTGGTTTGATTCAAAACATTATTCAATCTTGGAGAATCTGGAATGTTTTGGGTTTCATGAAGATGATTAGAATAAGCAAATAAATAAAAACGGCTATCACAATTATTAAGACATTCACACATTTTTTCATAATAATAACGAACAAATGTATCAATAAAACTCATCATATAATCTGGATAATTCGGATCAAACAAGGACATACCTTTTTACGTGCACTGAATTTGCAGTTTGGAAAGCGTCTCTCGTACGAGGCTATTTTTAAAAATACGATGCCACAACATTCAGAGATGCAAAGGCTCTCATTTGCTCGGTCGTAAATCGAAATATTTTGCAACGTTGACGAAACCAGGTGCCCGAGAGCGGACCGCAAATGTCATAAGCTGGTGGCGAAATCAAACCCAGTCCACAGAAGACGCTTTAACATGTCTACAATGTGGATGAAAAAAAAACAAACACATTGTAAATATGGCGAAAATGTTTTTAAATCGCATTATGTATACGTAGAATGAGCATCAGATGAGCTGGAAGTATATGCTGTTGACGATGGTCGAACAACGAGGTCGTCATTGTCAGTGAAATGCAATACTTGCTGTGATGGCAAGACGACCCTCGTTGAGGCCGTTGATTCGGAAGTTGGTTTTATTATGTTCCTCGGAAGTCTATTTGTCGGTTCAAATCTTTAACATTATCAAATCGTTGAACCCATTTGAACTTCCTATTTTGGAGATTGGTCCCATTGAAATGTTTAACCATCATATTAAACATTGTCGGTTGAAATTTTGCAGGAAATGGATAAAAAAACGCACACAGAATTTAAATCGAGAATAATTATCATAACATCAAATCGAACGGGCCAAAAAATATGGTCATAAGAGTTTCCAATTCAAAACGTGATTTACAAATGAAAACTATTGCGACACTCTTTTTCACTACATTAGTACAAAACAGACGATGTTTTCAGACAAAAAAAATTGGGTTTCAGTACAAAAAAGTATAAATATGAACCATCGACGCTTGTTGCACACGCTCGCCTTCGTCAAACGAACAAAAAAACGAACAGTCAACCAAATCGAAAAGCGGATCCTTGCGAAATTTCTGAGAATTTTCATCCGGATTCGGCGAAGTCGGCCTCGTACGTACACATAATAATATGCAAATTCGAAGACAGGTGCGTGTATGATTTAACACACACACCGCGTCTAACCGGTTGAATAACGATCGCCTCAACAGTTCGTTGCTCTCGATGGCGAAGACCTCGAGGCGACACAATACTGATAACACACGCCAATATACAAGATTTGGCTTATTTTATGATTTGTCAGCATTGATTTGAGGTCCGCAACGGTTTGTGCATTTGGAAATTGTTCACAAAAGTAGTTTTCGTTTGTGGTGAATGTTCAATATAATAACAATAAATTTCGTGGCATAAAACATCGATTTTTAATTGCCTTATGCTTCAAGCAGCGAAGTTACGAAATACGCATGACATCAACAGTCTGTCGTTACCGATGACGAATATCTGTGGATATATGTGAACTGGTAAATTTACATAATCCACACATTATAAAATGTCGATTATTCGGTCTTTGGTAAAGCGTTTCACTAAATTATGTGACCGATTCTGAGAATCTACTGTCTAATACTGAGAAATCCCCAGCTTTCAATAGAGCCAAAGCAATAAAATTAGCGAATAGTGTTACGCCTTTCGTAAATCAACCGCAATCGAATCGACAAGCCATTGGTTAGTTTCATTTACATATGTACATATGTATTTATTGAATTTATTGTTAATGCATTCGGATCTTGTGACCGTTTCGGTGTCAGGCTTACTGCCAACGTTTAAATAATTTTCCGAAAATAAAAAAGTGTACATGCATAAAACTTTATTCGCACTTCGTCTTTACATTGTAGTAACGATGTAAAATATTTTCGACAGATTACTTTGTAAAGCATAATAATAATTAAAAAAAAAACTAAATTTAATTATAATACGATGTGTAAGCATAAAATTTGTATTCAACCATATTGAACTAAATGCAAATAAGGCATATAAATCAATCAATATTCAAATTGACACGTTTCGTCAATAAATCACAATTGTAATTACTCAAGCTCTACAAAACATGAAACACTACGAGCTTTTGAAGCTACGTTCGAGTTTTATCAGTCAAATGTGATCGATCTGCTTGAAACTGGAATTTTATTAAGTCCTACGCAATTTTTTCGATACAGCACTTTAAACGATCGAATACATTTATTCTTTTTCGATTTAATTTTATTGGAGACGGCAGTTTCGTAAGTTACCATCTATACTGGTATTCCTGCCGTCTCCGGGTCGAAATGATGCAATTTTCTTGGTTGCGCAACGCACACGCAACCGACAGAGGAAATCATCTTTCAGTCGTCGTTAAAAATGAAAAAATGACCTTAAAATAAGTAATAAGATATGCCAAAATTTACACTCCTCGAGCGTAAATGTAATTTTCATGTTTCGATATGTGTTTAAGGTTAATTTGTGTCTCATTACGGAGAAGGCGTTAATGTCATTTGCACGAAAAAATGCATTTTTGCGTTACGAAAAACATAAATATGATATAATTGTTCTGAGAAAATACACCTTGTAATAAATTTAATATTAATTAGTATTTAAACAAATATTTATTTCTTCAACTGTTTCAATTACCTGTCTAATTTTCCCAGCAATAAAAATGTGTATTTATGTATTACAATCAATAAGAATTCAATATCTTTACACTTCAACATCATCCGATGAGTTAAAATATAGCTGCTCACCTCTTACCGATTACGTAATCGATCTAAATGGACCTCATTTAAATACATTTGGTTTTTCCATTCACCTCCAACATCACAAGCGATCAGCACATAATCTTTAATCATCCACATTTAAAAATTGACCGCGCTGCAATACAGCAAACCACATATCAAAAAACCATTAAAAAAATCGATTTTCCTCAACGGCGCAGGTGGGCCCCAACATTTCCAATTGCAAAATCGATCCAAAGAATCCACTTCTAAATTTCTTTGGGTCGTCGGATGTGTGTCTATCGGTCAATACGTAGCTGGCTAGTCGGGAGCGGTGCCGACCGGTCGGCAAGCTGATGATGGAGACAGAAGCAGCAGCAGAAACAGCAATGGTTGTCTTACGTAAAGCAGTTGGGGTCTTTGGCCGCTGAAGGCCGCGGGCCCAGACCTCGAGGCGCGCCTGTTAATGAAACCGCAACGGGCCGTCAATATTATGGATCCCGTCTAATAATGTTTAAATCTAATACTTTTTTTATTTTAGATGTATCATATATACGATATATCATTCATCAATGGTGCTTTTTTTCAATTTGTTGTAAAGGTCCATTTTTCATTTACATTTATACGTTTAGTAATTTATAAACCGTTCGTTGATTTCGTCAGAATTTAAAAAAATATATATATTTATCACTCATGGTTAAAATTATGCATACTAAATAAATATATATTTTTATTTATAAAAAGATAGTTCTCAAAAATATAACCTGAATCAGGGTGAATTATAATATTTGTGAAAATAACTTGCATGGTGTTTGTGTGACTTCAACGAGCGATGAAGACAAAAACCCAAACGACCCAAAATACATGTTAAAATATTATATATAAGAATTAATGGCAAAAGATCTTGTTTTGATTGGCAAAGATAAAATATCCGCATACATACTATAATATAATTTTTTTGTAATAAATCGATCAATCGTCGATTCGGTTTGAACTGGTTATCGTCGAAACGATAATCGTAAACTCTTAGGCGTAACTTTATATAGTTGGGTCTCTGGTTTTATCGTCGTCGTTAAAATTGCATCACTTAATTGAAAACATAGGAACTAGTTATACCTGACAACAATTCACAAAACAGTTATATTCAAAGCGGTTATTATGACCCGACACGCAGTTTCGCATTCGCGACAATATCATTATTGCAGTTCGTATTGAACCGATAAATCACTGGAATTTTCTCTTATACAAACACTAATCGTTAGTTTTAAAACTGTTTAACGATTTTGTCGACTTGCAGTAAAAGCACGGTCGTTTCTTCTATCGTATCAAAATCGATTACGGTCTTGTCGAAGGCATTCTACGCTTTTTTACAAACAGTCATTTTTTAGATCATTTTTTGCGTATGCTTTTTATTCGGAGGGGCCATTTAGAATCGAGTGAGTCACTCTGATGGATACTTGCGTAGCTGTCGATTGGTTATAAAAAAATTGCAGGTCATATTGTTTTATTAGATACGGTTCTATATAATTTGAACATACCGTGAGTTGATGGAGATTCCAATACATTGAAATAATCGTCAAACTACATTTATTGTCAAAAAATAATATGTATTATCATGAATTTACTCATTATTTACTAATTTCACTCAAAAATTGAGAAGTTTTAAGTTGGAATCGTTAACTTTTTCTGATGAATATTTTTTACGAAATAAATTACACAATATACCGAATATTTCATTGTTCATTATTTTCCCATCAACTCAGTGTTATATCAAAAATATTATTAACTTTACATAAAATCATACCATAATTTTCTCAAAAGATATGTGGAGTCATCCGTTTCGCTGGCACGATATTTCGTAAAACTTACAAAAGCCGGCATAGATTTGAACTCATAACTATTTCGGCCATTTTTTGCCTCTAATACCCTGAGGTCTAGCACGCGGCATACCTTAGGATGAGTCACGTTTGAGAGAAAATTGAAAGAAATAAAAAAGAACCTTAAAAAAGCACGCCCTATGTAGACCACTGGTCCACGGTTCTGGTGCGCGACAATGGATTTCGCATTTCGTTTTCCTCTTCTTGTCGCGCTCTGCGTCTAATTCGCGCGGGACCATTTCCAATCTGTCGACCATCATTCCGCATAACTGTGCATGCTTTTTACGCTTACGTCTGCTCCAAATACCACCGTGGATGGGCACTTCTTGTACCCACACATATTTGCTCCGGTACTGTTCTTCTGCCCGCACTGGGTCAAACTGGCTCTCTTGCCCCAGCAGATTCGGCCAGCTATTTCTGTGTCAGAACAGAAACAAGATCTTTGGGTTGTTGAAGAATCAGAACCAGCTTACTACTTACTTCTCTGGGCCATTCAAAAGAGACAACCCCTTCTTGATATTTCTCTGAATAAAATAAGATTTTCATATTAAAGAAATTTAATAAAAAGAAATAAAAACGATAAACTATTATAATATACTTTGACTAACTAATGTTATAAAACATTAGGCACTATTATATTTTTTTATAGATTTGAATTAAAAACATTTGGTAAATTTCGATTTAAAGAACGTTTTTGGTTTTCCTTAGCAACAAAGAAGAGTCAACCCTCTCCGACAATGACCGATAGTGATTATGGTAGTATATCTAGTTTTAGATCGGTTCTCGTTTCACATCTGGTTGTAACACGTTACAGCATCCGGTTTTATAATATACAGTAATCATGTTACTCGGACTTCATCCGGCGGTCTTGAGTACATAGGCACACTTGTGTCGATCGTGTCCACATAATATAAAGTTTCTTCCGTTTCAAAAAAAAAATTTCCAACATACCGTCATTTTTTACAAACTTCAATACCTGACGGTAAAAATGAATATGAAATCTTCAACCATGTTTAAAATCGTACATTAGTGAAAATTCATTCTTTCGTTATATGTATTATTGGTAAAAAAATTATTCGATTTATAAACATCAAGTATAGTATTACATAATATCGCTATTTCAAAGGTAAATGACCTAACTGAACTCTTTACTCATTCAATCAAGCATAATCAATATTATATATTATATACAAAACGTATAATATCCCCTATATATAATAGCGAATTTCTCTGTGTGTGTCTGTTCGATGACGCTCACGACTTTAAATGATCGATCCGTCGATACGATCGTTTTTTCGTATTATTCAAAAATAAAAATAAAAACTCATTCGTTTTTATTCAAATCGGGTATAATCCCTAATAAACTTATATTCTGGAGATAATAAAAAAAATATTTTTTGAGCATCGACGGCATTTCGCAACGACACATTTATAAAATATTTTTGCATAGACATATTTAATTTTTATTTTATTACGTAATAGTACGGTTATCAATTCACAGCCTATTATTATTAACATCGCGCCTATACACTATAACGAATAATATTACATCTGATCAATTATACAAAGAACAATTTTCAAAACCTCGATTCTTCAAAACCGACGAATTCAACATCACACCCACCTCAAGCCGAAAACCAACCCCGAAAGCTTCCACACCCAACAAAGCCATACCCACCCAACCACCCAGGATACACAAACGACACAAAGCCTTAGAAGGCGTTAGATGCGAGTGGGTGGGTGGGTGCCGACGTGTAGGTCACTTACGGCGGTCCCGACCTACCCGTTCGCGAGTCGACGCACGATACTGTTAGCGGCTGTTGAATGGGCCGGGTTGACGACCGCGACGACCGGCTACTTTCTCTCGCCGACTGTGGACATCCTCGCCGAAAACGCTCCGGAGGCTGGGTGAGTGGGCTGGTGGTGGTGGTGGATGATCCTGGCCATTTCATTATAGGCCGCCATTTAAATTTTCGGAATTCGAGTGCGATTTTGGCCAGAATTTTTATCGCGTTTTCCAAAATTTGTTTGTCATTGATCAGGTTTTCGATCATGTTTTGATCGAAATTTTAATCAAAAACGTCAAAATAAATATTAAAAGGTCATAATTTTAACCGGATTTATCAGAATTTATATTAAATGGTCAGAATAAGAACCCTAACCAAAGCTAACCTATTCTGACCGTTTCGTCGTTTATTTTTTTACTAGTATATAGGCCCGATGTTAATAACATCGGCTGTGGATTTGTTAAGAAACGGAAAACGATAAAATGTGGAAACCCGATTGTGTGAACCCGAAATGTGTAACAGATTTGAATATTTAATATTTAATTAATAAAATCAAAATAGTTCATTTGTTATCTGTCATCGGTGATTGTATGCATGTATAGGGGATTCAAATACTTTTTCCATTGCGTAATAATCGACGTATTGCATAAGTCAATAGAGACGCTGTCATAAGCATGATATTATAGACGTTAAGTGTATACGTATAAAGATCATATACGCATGAAGAATAATTTTATAGACGCAAAAAAATAATCGTATCGACGTGTCGTTTTTAAGTCGCGAGCGTCATCGACACAGTTACACAGACGAACACTCAGACGGACACACAGATATCCGCTATTATATATAGGGGATAGGGGATAGGGGATCAATAGTTTTCATACTGTTTTTCTGCGATTAAACTCAAGTTTTTATGTAAGCAAATATAATATATATGCGAGTAAAAGTATCTATAAAGAAAAAAATATTTTTTCTTCAATTTTTTTCATAGAACCAAAACTATTAATATTAATTAATTTATTTTATTTTAATCTATTATTTTGTGAGATTGCTTAGAGACTGAGATACTAAAAATATTTTAAAAACTATCAACAAACTCCTTTGAAAAAGTTCAAAAAATTCTCACTTTTCCGCCCATCACTCATCGCATTTACATTTATTTGAACTCCATCATATCAATCGCAAGTTTCGACAACTCCTTCACACAAGAACTCCCCATCGATTCCCTCCCGTCATAATCCGCCTGAAGAATAGCGTCTGCGGCGTCTCAACGTTACACACCATCGTGCCGATTCAGGTGAAAGCATCATAGTTCAACCCGCAAAAGGTTAGCGAAATCCATCATCTTTCCTCGACGGAGTTGCGTGGTCCGCACTACCGACAACAATCCCATCGGCGGCAAAGCCTTAGCTGTGGTCGGGTCGCAAATAGCCCGTGTCTAATGAAACGTTAATAGGTTCGTAGACGGAACGTGCTAACTCGCGTGTCCCGTCGCGCGGTCGGCGGCCGTTATGCTAGTAAGGGCCGGAAGAGTTGGTGCAGAATGTTTTTCCTCTACCGTCTTTTTGAGGTCTTTTTTAGAAGTTTTTTTGATTTCATATTATATATTATGATCGTGTTTAGTATTGTGGTTAATATTTTTAATGTATCTTTTAAAAAAGTATTGAAAATCTAAAAAAATTTCGAAATTGATCTTTGAAGATGTTTATTTTTTCGATTTTTTTTAATCTCCTACATTATTTTATAACGAATTTCTATTAAAAATATGCAAAATAATTTCGAATATGAAAACTTTTCAATCATTTTAATATCGAAATGAAAGATGAGCGTGACTCGACTCGTAATAATATATTTAAAATTAAATTTTCGTACGCGAAATTGGCCCCGGCCGTAAATCTCAAAGCGTTCCTTTGAGACGTCATTGGATGAAAATAAAAAATAAATTACGCTCGCGTATTTTTTAAAAACCATATTTCAAAAAATGATTGACACTCCGCGGCGAAACGTTGTTGGTTACCCGACGGCTAACGTACACTTAGCACGTCAAAAGAAAAGGGATGCTCGAGAAACGAGCGCCTTGTTAACATTGACATCAACAACAATAATGACGGAGAGAGCCGAAATGATCGAATTAAAATTTTTATCGCATCCCGACACTCGAACGGGGAATTTGATGTTGCAATTTTTTTAATCGGATGCTCCTTGATAGGGGCGATATAATTTTTTTTTTATTATACAGCTTTTACACTTCACTAGTATATAGGCCCGATGTTAGTAACATCGGCTGTGGATTTGTTAGGAAACGGAAAACGATAAAATGTGAAAACCCGATTGTGTGAACCCGAAATGTGTACCCGATTTGAATATTTAATGTTTAATTAATAAAAT
>JAOXNN020000088.1:656723-688220 GCA_028571205.2 Hydropsyche betteni | reverse complement strand
AGAAAATTTTGAATTCTTTCGCGTATAAAAGTTTAATAATTTTCCGATTGTGATTACCTTTTATGGCGTTGTATAAAATTTTCATTTTAATACGCATGAATATTTATAAAGTATAAAATCATAATAGATTTTTGTCATCTTTATATTATATAATGCACAATTCACCATCTATTACTTGAAGTAAACCTCATCTTTCATTGATTACACTTCATTCCATTTTCTTATATATATTTTTTTTAATTTCCCATATCATTAAAATAATGAATACAAATTTAAATTCTTAATATTATAATAATAATTTATAAGAAATCAACAATGAAATTAAAAAGTAACGGTCAAATTAAAAAAATTAAAATTCACTCGAGACATCTTTCGAAATAACACTTTTTTCTAAAACATTCATTTTCATATTTTTATATGATATTTTGATAATTCTAATGAAAATTTAGTACAATCAATATGAAAACATACGCACGTTACAATCATAAACAAAAGCAATGTGAAAATTCACAACATAAATACATTACTTATATAAATAAATATTAACGAATGTTTTAGTTCATATGAAACAATTCTTAAATTACTAATCAAACACTAATATCGTCAATACTGTCAACTTTCATTTTAAATTTCTTCTTATAAAACTCAGAAAGGTCTGTTTTGCACATTGTAGTCATTGTTTTATCAGTCAATCAGGATATAAGTCTCGAAAATATATTGATATTATTAAAAAAACTCAACTTTATATGAACTATCATGGAATATGTCATATCACACCATTACTCAAGCTTCCCATGACGATAATAATATTATATATTTTTTCAAAATCTGCGCGGAATTCTGCTGCAATCTGTGCTTTGTCATACGTATGATTAACATTCTGCTGTGACCTGCTAGAATGCATACTTAATGCGTTTTAATCTACTGCCGCTCTTTCTTCTCGTTCCTCATAATTTATGACCGATTCTCTTCTCCATTTTTTCCCTCCATGTTCTTTTCTTCACTTTGATTTTTTTCATTTCTACTCTCACGAAGGGCGGTGTTTTATTGCCTTTTTATGTGTACGCACCATTAAAAGACCGCTGTGGAGATAATTTTATGGAGATAGACGATTTAGAATGAGCAGATTTCCACTCGTCGGGTTCACACGACGCAATTATCGCTCGGCTTTGTACCGACTTTCTATGTAATATGTATTCACAGATTCTCAAACTTTCATAACAAAAAAAAATGAAACGAATCTCGAATTTCAAAAACAAGAATCGGCTTATTTTGAATTGTTCGAGAGAAGTTCTTAATTCGGCAAAGCCGTTGTTTCCGTACTCGATTGATTCGAGTTAATTCGAAAAGGCAGAACTGAAAAAGAATCGAAAGGCGGAAGCGACTGAAAAAGAGGAGGAAAAGACGGAAAAATGCCTGAAAAAAGTGTATGAATAGCGCACGGAAAACTATTCTGTCGGGTAAACAACGGAACGACGCACACAAAAGCGTGGACGGTTTTCCTTTCGGGGAAAATCCGGAAAATTCCAAGTGAGTCGATTCGACGAGAAATCTTCCGGTTACGGTAGACGTCTGTTGCTAACGAACCTCGAGGGCCCTTGTCCTTTTGCATTTTGTCGTCATTTGGTTAGTTTCTTTGTGGCGATTTGAATCGCTTTATTTTTTCCCGACTTCAACTACTTTTGTTTCATAAAAATCAACCGGTTGAGCTGAAATTGATGGCAGCGTTTTTAAACTGAAATTTTTGTATCTTGAATGAAAATTTTTGTACTGAAATTCTTTGATTTGCCACATATTAGATTAATCAATAACTAAATACCGGATAGTAATCAATAACTGAATAGTAATTACCGGATAAAAGTTGTAAAATATTATTATCAATATCATCATAATGAAAAAACTATAAATGCAATATTAAAATTTTTTCAAAAAATAATATTTATAATTATCTCTAATCATTTGATCAAAAATCAAATAATATTTTACACAATTTACTAATCATTTAATTACATTCATTTTATGGCTGCTGGCTATTAAAAATATTCACTACCTATTTAAATTTATAATCAAATTAACTTTCTGACTAAAAATTCAAATCATTCTGTAGTAAAATAAATACAAAGCATTAAAAATTTTAACTTACCAACGAATTTTCATCAAAAATTCTCAAACTTGGATGAGAAAATAAAAACTTCTATCTCTAACATTTATATTATAGATATTAATAATTCAGTACATAATTACTACTAAATATTAACCATTAACCATTTTGGCATAAAAAAAAACAATTTATTTAATTGAGTGATCAAAAAATAGAAAAATTCGAATATTCTCTAGATTTTTTATAGAATTTTTAAGAAAAAATTCAGATTTTGGATCTCGCGATTGCATTTTCCACGTCTAACATTCCCACTATTGAGCCTCCACCGTTCTATCAAACTGTTAACAGTTTGAGGACCACAGAAAGCCGTTTCCCCACCGGGGATTAGACCGTTTCGCTTTTCTTTCCGCGGCGACCGAGAACCGGGATTACCTAATCCCATCAATTGATAAGGCGTAATACCGGCGAAAGCTCCACGATGTTTTATGTTCTTCCGCTTGTAATGACATTGTTTTCGGTGCTTTCACCTCCTCAGCCTCCTCGGTGCCACGCCTCACCTCCCCTCGCCTATGCGCGTCTGCGGGAAAAGTGCGTGTTATTTTTTTCGCCTTTATCTGCGGCTAAGTCAGCCGATGACGGGGAAAACTTGAGGGAAATCTCGCAAGGATTTTCCGCAGAGTTTTTCTTATGGTTGTTTTTCTTTTTTTCCTCCTTTGGTGAACAAGAAACGAAGATTCGATTCGGAATCGGCTTAAGTCGACGCTTTATGGCGGAAATGCTTATCGCGACGCAAACGCGCGAAACAATTGACAAACTTTTTGCGCGTTTCAGGAAATTCTGTATTTTTTCCAAGAATAGTATTCGATTTCGTTGTCTTTTTTATTTAAATATTATCAATTAATTCAAAATTAAATTTATTGTAATTTTTGTGTTGTATTTATAAAACAAATTACATCATTAACATCATTACATATTTTAACGAAATTTGTTTTTTTCGTACACAACGCTAAAAATTGCTTAGTATGCAAATAAAATAGGATGGTACTTTTTCAATTTTTTTTTTACCAAATCTGCTTCTTTTTCATTACCTTCGTTTCCACACCTTTCCCATTTCATGGTCTTGGAATTGTTCATGGTTAGATTAGATTGGGTTCGTTTTTTTTTTAGTTTTATGCTGTGATTGTTATTTGAAATACAAAGCCAAAGTTTTGCCAGGTAAAATAGAATGTAGTAAAAAAGAATTTCAAATTTCGGATAACGTATAATTTTGAAAAACATCAACATTATATTGTTCGCATAAAATGTAAAACTATTTTGTATCGTATTCGAACTAAGCAATTATGTAAATGACGCAACATATTTAATATATTATTGAATAATACACCGAATATTAAGAGACGTATAGATTTATTGTATTTTAACTTATTTGAAATAGCAGTATTTTTTTTATTATTTTAAGTATTTTCGTTAAGAAAAAATCGAGTAATAATCAAAAATTATATATTTTTCATTTCCCAAAATAAAGTAAAATAAAATAATATTTTTTAAAATTAGTATCCTAAATGTATTTTGTAACACATTTAATATGTATTTTTGACTTTAAACTTCATTTTATTCATAGACTTATTATGCTTAACGGCTTCATATTTATTTTATGTTGAAAAGTAAAAACATAATCCTCAAATTTAAATCTCTAGATGAAAAATATGCAACTTCCACATTTTAATATTTTAATAAAACCCATTTTGGCCAGAATGAAAAAACAAAAAACAAAATTAAAACTACGTACAGCAATTACACGAACGCTTTATCACTATTAGCCTAGTTACCATAATTCCCATCATATTTCTCTTCGGGCCGGATGCCGCATGATTTACGACCGTCCTTATTTTTTAATATAAGGCTTTTATGGATAATTTGCATCAACTATATCCGCACAAAGACCGAAAATGTGTCGTGCGAGGCTAATGCATCCGAACATCTTGTCGAAAGCGATTTTATTGAGCCATTAAAAAAATGTTTCGCAAACGACGTTTTGATATCAAAATGACGTTTTTTCATATGAAATTGTCTGACGAGACATTAAACAGGATTCGAAATAGCCTTTAATTGGTTCGGCGATAAATTGGGAGTGGACTATTCGAGTCACCCTCTCGCATCAGCTATGATTCATAACTTGTTAAAGTCCGCCATATGTTGCTTAGTGGCAGTACAAAGTGGCCGCTATTTCAGGATTAATAAAGCGCCATGTGAAAAATGATCTTAGACGACTTGTCTGAAAAAAAAGTACTTTTTTTTCAGTGTATTATATTATACATGCGCCCACGAAACGAGATCTGGCTATATTAAATGGGCGGCCCGTAACGAGCCAAAAGTACAGTGTGTTACAAAACATCATATTTATTTTAGTAATGGTGATTTGGTCGTTGATATTTAGTTTTTATATGATGATAATGTTTAGCAATTTATTAATATTGTAATATTCGATTATGTTATAGTTTTTTTTTATGAAGACTGATCATGATTTTTTTTAAAAACTATGTTTTACTAACTATGCTCGTTAAAGATAGTGTTTCTTCTAGAGAAAAATGTCAAAATTGAGAATTCTCATTTCAAATATGATATTTATGAATTATAATTACGGCTTTTTTATATTTATGTATAAAATTTGAAAGTATGTATATTCTTTACTCTATGAACATTTTTTCTTTAGATATTTGCACAATTTTTTTATTTTTATAATATTATATTATTATAGTGAGTGAGAACCATTGTTTGATTTTAAACTATTATATACTAGTATATAGGCCCGATGTTAATAACATCAGCTGTGAATTGATAACCATACTATTACATAATAAAATAAAAATTGAATATATCTATGCAAAATTATTTTATAACCGTGCTGTTTTATAACAGACAGACGGACACATACGCAGAAATCCGCTATTATATATAGGGGATATATTTTTAATTTAAAATATAGAAATTTGTTATTCAATGAATAATAACCAACCAACCAATAATAATCAGCCAACGACATTTAAAATAGATAAACATCTTTAGAAACAAAACAGTGCTGGGACAATGTCACGTATCACTTTGATATTTTATTTTTTACAACAATACAATTATGATAATAAATAAAAGAATACATTATACATAAAATTATATTCGGCTTCAGTTTCATCAACATGTGTCTGGATATTATATTTATTTAGTCAATTTGTTTGGTTTTAGAATATATATATTTATGAAATATTTTTTCTATTATAATTTAAATACAGAAAAAGTAAATAAAAGGTCAAAAAAAAATTTGGCAGCTTATAAATATTTTTTCTAAAAACACATTGAATACGACTTATTTATTAGAAAAAAGATGTCACATAGAAACAAAATCATCGAGAAATCATAATGCCCAGTTAAGCGTAAATGTAGATTAACATTTTTCTATTTCAACAAGACACAATTTTAATTTTTACATCAAACACGATCAAAATTTTCATCCGGAAACTCCACCAGAATCCGCGCGCCAATTTTTGCAACACCCTCCGAAAAGGCAGGGCCGGACCGCGGGGGCCCGGCGGCGCACCAAGGAGGGGCCATATGGCGTGGGCTCAATAAAAATTACCATACTTAATCATGGCGAACGGTGGGCGGCCAGAGAGTAACATGTGCGACCATGGCTAATGCAATCCGCCCATGCACTTTTGCATAATCGAGTTGCAGTCGGTCGGCGCGGGCCTATTATTATTTCGCTAATAAATGTTGCAAGTCGCAGATCGATCGGTGTCCCTTTTACGGCGCTAATTTTGGCGATTTCGAAATTAGGGAGTTTGTTAGGGTGTAGTTTATGGTGAGCGCGAGTGTATCATGTGTGAGACTGTAAGTATAAATGCGTGCTTTCTTGTTTGATTTTTCGGTTTATGAGATAAGCCCTATGAAGTTTTACCCATAAGAATTATTGCCGATCGATCAGTGTACATTTGATGAATGACGTCAATCATGACGATTTTGAAATCGTGGGGTTTGTTAGGGTGATGTTACATGGTGAGCATGAGCGTGTCTTGTGTAAGTCAGGGGTGATTTATCATATTATATAAGTATTATATATATGCATCCTTTTTTGTTAGATTTTTTGGTTCATGAGATGTGCTCTATGGAGTTTTACCCTTAGGAATTATTGCTGATCGATCAATGTGACTTTGACGAACGGCGTCAATTATGACGATTTCGAAATTGCTAGGTGTATTAAGGTGAAGTCTATAATGAGCGTGAGCATTTTTCGGTGACGTTATAAGTATATATGCATGATTTTTTACTTGATTTACTGATTCATTAGATTTTCTCGATGGAGTTTTATCCTAAAGAATTATCAAGATTTTTAAAATTTGAGGTGTATTCGGATGAAACTCTACGGTGAGCGTGAGTATTTCTCGGGTTATGTATGGGTGATGATAAAAGTATTATATTATACATAAGCATGTTTTCTGACAGCAATTTTTGGTTCATGAGATATGCTCATCATAGAGTTTTACCTAAAGAATAATCACCAATATTATTTTGACGGACGGCGCCAATTATGACAGTTTCTAAATTTTGTGAATTTCTATTTTTGTAAATTAATCAGATTATTTTTTTGAAACACAAGTATAATACGTGATTATACGTATTATATGTATTAGGGTGATTATACAGAATAGCACGGAACATTAGCGTACTGCACATTAGATTTCACAACCGAATCGTAAAATCGAATTAGATTCCATAAACGATACGATGTGTAATTTTCAAAAAATATATAGATAATATAAATAAAATTATATTTTGCTAAATAGTTACAAATCTAAGATATCTTATATTTATCTATTGACTACATAACTTATTATTTGAAAATTACACTTATAAAAATAATTTTTCAGATCAACGAAAATTCCAAATAAACTAATTTTAAATAAGGGTGGAAAAATATAATGTTTTTGAGGAGTAGGGGATCACATATCGAAAAAAATTGTTTTGTCAAACAGAATGTTTCAATAATAAATTTTCACTTGAATACTCTTTGAGGGTTTTATTAACAAAATTTTTAGAAGATTTTCCGAATCTATCAAATTAAAGCAAAAAAGATTTTTATCAATTTCATCAAAAAATATATATGAACGTAAAAAAAAAATTACATACATAACACAAACAAAATCCCATCAACAACAAGAGCACCTCATATAAATTTTTTTTCCGCATTTCCACCTCAAAAACGAATCTAAAATCAAACCCAACGACCGTGAAACATTATTTTGATGCGTCCAAAGTGCACACGTGGAACTCCACCCACACAAACATACACACAACGTACAAAACGTACTTCCATACATACGCAGTTACACACCTAGCGCAACGACAACGTGTGTATTTGCCATTATGACATTTCCATTCCATTTCATCCGAGGGATTAGCGTACCTGCCGCGAACAAAAGAGGGCCCCCGGACCGGAGGGGCCCCACGGGGGCGCAGGCCCCTCCGGATCCCTTCAATGGACAGTGGGGTAGGGCAGTGGTGTTCAATGGAAATGTTTTAATTCGGATTTCGATGTGGAATGTCGATAAGTAAATGGGGCGTTTTATGGTTGGTGTGGTTTGGTTTTTTTGGAAATTTGTCGGTTTGAATGTATTATATATGTGTTTTATGTTGTTTTGTGAAATTGCTTGGTTTGCGTAGGATGCGAAATAGTTTTGCGTTGTATGCGAAGAATATGTGTATAGTAGGATGGCGCTTTGATGATGTTTTTCGAAAGCAAACACCTTTATTATTTGAAATTTGAAATTTTTTTGCCTTCTCTTTCTCCTAATGAAACTTTAGCTTTATAGATGACAATCGGAGTTTAAAATTAAAAAAAAAATGCACTTAACCTAATCTAACTTTTAAAATTTCCAAAACCATGAAAAGGAAGGTGTATGGAAAAAATGATAATGAAAAAGGAAAATTAAATTTTTGAGGAAGAACACTTATTGATATTTCATCCTACTATTTCACGCATTTTTTTGCGTCATACGTGAACTAATTAATTTAGCAAACAATGCGTGTCATATATATTGAAAAATTATCTGTTTTTGAATATTAATATTTTGTCATGAATGGATTTGGATTATATTTACTTTTAAATCGTTAATATTTCAAAAGTATTGGAAAATGTTAACATTGAAAAAATGTTGAGTTTTTATTTTGTATTCATATAAATAAAATTAGAATTCAATCAGGAATAATATTTTTTTTTATCGATTTTCGATTTTTGTCAATATTTTTTGACAGTTACTAATTATAATTTTTTTTTTTACAGGTGAGTTACAGTCAACTATACTATTTTTGTTATTATAAAAAACGTAAGTATAATATTTATATAATATAATGAATCATTTAAATATTAAAATCTGTATCGTTAGTCGAAGCTTTTCAGTCACAAATTGCATTACTTAAAACTCCAACATTCTCAAGCACTCAATTTAAACTCTTCGAGCTACATCCAAAGAAAACCATTCATTATACAAAAAAAAAAAAACAAAATAAACTCTCATAACGACCCTAATTGCAGTTCAGACACTATTTAAAAATTCATCAAGCGCCATTTCAAACGCAAACGTACCGAACAAACGTTCGATTTCGAAAAAAGCGAAACAAAAGACCCGCCGAAAAACGCGCACAATTCAAATATCCATTTCGCGCGCGCTTTCCCCCCCCCCATCCTTTGACCGGTTTAATCTCTTTGCAAAGCTCGGACAAAGCGCCGGCGAAAAAAGCTCGCGCGTCCAATTATTTCCAGATTTCGAACCGCCGGACAATGGCCGATTTTGGCGGGAACCCGACCCGTCCCGCGCAACAATAATTCGGTATGAATTTTTAATTAGCCGAAAGGGGACCGGGATTGGAAGACCTGCAACCGTTTCGGAGTATTAGCCTCCCGCGAAAGCCTCCGTCTCTCGTCTATACGTAATCCGTCTCTCGAGCGCATGTAATGGAATTCATATTGAAATGACGTCGTTTGAAAGGGGGATGGTTGCACTTGTGCTTTTTCCGATTTGATTTTGCGCTCGTTTGATAAAGCACAGTCTGAGCTTTTGAGATTGAATTTTTTTTTTAATATATCATTACTAGTATATAGGCCCGATATTAACAACATCGGATGTGGATTTGTTAAGAAACGGAAAACGATAAAGTGTAAAAACCCGATTGTGTGAACCCGAAATGTGTACTCGATTCGAATGTTTAATATTTAATTAATAAAATCAAAATAGTTCATTTTTTATTTGTTTGTGACGTATAGGAAAAGTCAGTAGTTAGTTAGTAATAAGCATCATATTATAGACGTTAAGATAAGACGGTAAGATTATAGCCGTTATTATAATGACCATAAAGACTAAATTCGCAACTCGCGTTATCGCCGTTCTCGTGTAGCGATCATAGCTGTTATATTTGAACGGCATACAGGCTAAATTGGAACGATAAGTCGAGAGCCTCGAAAATAAACACAGACATCTATCATCGGTGATTATATACATGTATATAGGGGGACTCAAATATTTTTTACACTGCGTAATAATCGACGTATTGCATAAGTCAATAGAGACGCTTTCATGAGCATGATATTATAGACGTTAAGTGTATACGCATAAAGACCATATACGCATGAAGAATAATTTTATAAACGCAAAAAAATAATCGTATCGACGCGTCGTTTTAAAGTCGCGAACGATATCGAACATACTGACACACAGATACAAAGACGGATACACAGAAATCAGCTATTATATATAGGTGACGGTCAGAATAAGAACCCTAACAAAACCTAACCTATTCTGACCGTTTCGTCATTTTTTATTTTATTCATCATTTTATTCTGACCGTTTTTGATTGAAATTCTGACCAAAATATTTTGACCAAAACATTATTAAAATTCTGACCATTTGATTTTTTGCCTTTTTTATATGGTGAAAATAGGTTGGTGGTGGTTTTTTGAGTGACGTTGAAGCTAAAAAGAAGGAATGGTCGATTATAAATGTTATACTGGTTCAATGTTTTAATGTAATGATTTTCTTGAAATTATTCATTTTTATCTTATTGCTTTTATTTTCAATGATAAAGTCAACATGTGTTAAAATTAAAATCTGAAACTATTGTGATATTACGATTTCAAAATTGATTTTGTATATGCGTAAAATAATATCAATGTTGAAATATTACGTACATAAATCAAATCCAATTATGCACAGACAATTTAAAAATCGATTACGATTTTTTTTCAGAACTCATTTAAATAAATAGAATGCTTTTTTCCTTTTTATAACGATTTTTTAATTTATACTATTAATCTAGTTATTCAAATATATACCGAAAAAAATCGAAATTACACACACGTATATCAATCAACATGAAAATTTTAACAACCGTACACCTATCAATCTTGTGATTAATTTTTTTTTTTAATTATTCCTCAAAAACTAGGCCGCCACTCAGAGTTACAGAAATATTGAATGAAATGTCATCGTCCCGATAAGACCTCGTTCCAATCTTGCAATGTGCATATATTATTCGATACATTTTTTTCGTTCAAACGTTACAATTGAAAAGTTGTTATATGATTCGAAAAAAAATGATCGATACGCTTTAACCTTATGCGTCTGCTCTGGGTGTGAATGCTAGTCGACATCCTTGACACTTAAGCGGCGTATCGCTTCAGGATATATCATATATACGAATTACATCATTAACAATGTTGAATTACAAATTATTAGACATTTTTTCAAATGCGAACAGGGCCGAATTAAAAAAAAAAACTGTGAAAAAGCGATAAATTTTACGACTTTGTCGTAACTTATCTAGTGTAGTTGACAAGATAGGAAAATTCAAACAAATTTTCTAGATTTTATTCTAAATGTTGTTTATTTATTTAATGCAATAGTACGCTATATATTTTATGTATTGAATATTTTCTAAATATGATTATAACCGTAAAATTAATATATTATTCATATTAGTAAAAAAATATTATACTTTACGCTGAATGGTATATCATATATGATTGAATATCTAAAATTTATTATGAAAATAATTATATATTCATTCGTATCAATTCTATTATCAAATAATATAGGGTAATAAAACCAAGGGTAGACTATGTATATAGATAGTTGACTGTTTCTCAGAAAAACGAAAAAGATAAGGTTTTTGAAAATGGTAATCTTTAGGAAAAGGTGCGATATATAAGCTGCTTATTGAAACTTATCTACCGCACCATTTTGAAAAAAACTTCATTGTTATGTTTTTTTCTGAGAGGTAATCATCTACACATACATGGTCCATCACTGGTGTCATTACTTTATAACTTTTTGAAAAACCGACGAGAAATTAAGATCATTTGACACGTCATATGTTGGCATGTTCTCATGTTTCAAGTGGTTTACAATACTCGCTTCAACAGAAATTTCCTTGAATCGTTCAACTAATCTTAAACACTGGAATTACATAAGCTTTACATTATTCCATTTAAATTATATGGATAGGCGTATACAAAATAATACAGAGCTTCGGCAACCTCGGACTAGCGAGCGACTCCTTACGTCACTCGTCGACAAATAGCAGCAGCAGCACAAGCACCGATTCAGTAACCATTCGGGTTGATGGAGTTCGTTGCCCTCGTGCCAAAAAAGCCTCCATGTACTCAAGATGGTGTCCAACCAACCTCCACAGCCTCTGAAGGTGGGCTTTCTTTCGCCTCGGCCATCTGCTTCGAACGATCGTGGAAAATCGAAGATTGTCGGCTGGCGGTGAAGGAAAGTTGCCGTTGATGGTTGTTTTGTTGAAAAATTCAGGGTTTAATGGAAGTCTATTGTGAAATGCTGGTTTGTTGTATGCTGGTGGTTTTCATGCGGTGTCGAGTTTATTGAACTGTTATATAAGTTGGTCGATGAAAGACAGCTGTAAAGTTCATGTATATGTATTTATAAAGAGAAAAATACGAGTTCGTTAAAAAATTTACGTCAATTCTTTCAATATATTCGTTTTATTTCAACAAGAAACATAAAAAAAGCATATAAAAAAAATATTACAATATAACAAAACACGCGTTTTCATCTGTAAAACACATTTTTTCTTTCACCATTAAAACAAAATTATTCATTATTATATACGACCCTATAAAAACGGTTGAATCGTAACACTACGGACATTCTCATTTTTTTCAAGAGCCATTAATTTCATTACCCACCATATAACATTTACGATCGAAAAAAACCAGAGCATCTCAACAACATACGTCGAACATCACATTTTTTTTCCAACCCAATAAAAATCAAACAGCTCAATCCGAATCGACAGTAAGTATGACCAAACAAACAGCTGCGAAAGTCATCGCCCATTAGCATCGACGCCCGCCTAGAATGGCAATCGCGAATTTCAACAAGATGCCTTTAAATCGATTAGCATCGGCCACTGCATGCACTGACTACCAACGAGGCTCGTTTCAGCAAAGAGGATCCATAAGTATGGACCGTTTGCATGTTAACACATTGGCGACCATCAGCGATTCTGGTCGCGGAGGGGCACGCGCTCAAGCAACGGCACGGTATAGCACGCGGGGTGCGGCATATAAATAAACGATTATGAATAAATAATAAAGTTCTTCGGCCGGTCATCGTTCCATTTTCCAACAGTATAAATTATACGAGCCGTTCTCCGGCCGCTTCGACACCTGCCTCGTATGCAGGACCGTATTTAAATGAGGAATGATTGTATTTAATGTTTTAATTATTCGTCGGTGGTTTGTGTGGTGATTTCAATTTTTTTTTGTTTAAAGTATTTTTTATATAATGCCGGTTTTGAATATTGAAAAATATTCTTTTATCGGTTTTGTTTTTGAGAATTTTCAGTGGGTTTGTATTGTATGAAAATTTTGATTGTAAAAATTGTGAATTTGTTATATTAGATTTATAATTTAAATCATTGAAGTTAATTGTTATCATTACCGTAACCAGCGGGAGAGGCATGGAGGTTTCTCTGAATTTCAAAAATAATGAAAAATTATATTTGAAATATTAGACTTATGTTGAGATATCATTCGATCGTTATATAAATATCTATATCAATTCATTGAATGCCTTAATTCTTTACACGCATTATACTTCAAATGAAAAAAAACAACATATTTTTATTACTTGGAATCACTTACATATACAAAGTCATATTTCAGGGTTCACCCCCCCCCCCCCCTGAAAATAATCTGGCTACGAACGTGATTGCTATATTAATTTTTTAGGATATTTAATAGTAAGATTATATGAAATATATGATGTTTATTATCACAATAATCGTATTCTCTACAAAATGGTCAAATTATTTTTATTTAATCGTACAATTATCATATTTGAAATAATTGTATTCATAATTATACCTTTAAAATATTCATCAGCATTTATTTTACTTTTTAAGATAATATTATATATAAGTTTTGGCTATTTTGTTTCAGTTTTGTTTGTGAGGGTTTTTAATTTATTTGTACTGTATAAAAATTATGACTTTGTTTAGGAAAATCGTGAATTTATCATATATGACTTATGATTTATAAATCATTGAAGTCAATTGCTTTAATTTAATTTTAAGATTTTTAAAAGTAGGATTATTTTAAGTGTATGACTATACAAATCAGTGAAATTGTATTCAATTAGCATATTTTAAATAATTGTATTCATTACGCAATCATATCTTTAAAACATTCACATCTGTCTAATTCATCAGCAGAATTCATCGTTTATTCAATGTTATTGATACAAACTTCAATAATTTAACGAAACAAACATACCGACAAAACCAAAAACATACAAAACCCATTAAATTTCCATACAAAAACCATTCAACACTCGTTCCATACCTTTCAATTACCGACCACATTTCCCTCAACCGACAATCGCCAATCGAACAAACCCAGAACCAACCGAAATCCGACAGAACCGTCGACCCATTCATAACCGCTTCGGATCTGTGCAATGTCCGCGGGCGTGACCGGTTCTGGACTGACCAGGTGACCGACAGGGTCCGGACGATGACCCGGCCGGTTTCGCTTTCGTTTAAGGATAACTGTACAGTGTACGCCTTCGTGGTTCTTGCACGCCATCATCATCGACGCCGTCATCGGCGTTTTCGTCACTGTGACGACGCTCGCACGCGCCAACTCCCCGACGAGTGCTGGAGCTTTTTGGTTTAGGGAAGATCTCCGTATGGAGGCTTCGAAGGAAGCGGTGGCTCGATCGAACTGTGGGTATCGGTTTGGAGGCTTCGAAGGAAGCGGTGGCTCGATTGAACTGTGGGTCTCGGTGTGGAGGCTTCGAAGGAAGCGGTGGCTCGGTTGAACTGCGGGTCGTCGAACTCGGATGGTTTCGGTGCTTGGTACGAGTGCAAGAGAGCGCTTCGCGTCGGATGGTGAGGCCGTTATGCTTCGTTTGGGTTGTTGGAAAAAACGACTGAATTTGACGATTTAGGTGCTAAATGATATCGATTAGGGTTTGAGTGTTTGCGGTGATGCGGTTGTTGTATCAGATTTGAAATACGGAATTTATAAAATGGAGAATTTGCGTGTCATAGTCTTCTTCGTGTACTGCATTTATGGAAGTGTGGGCGATGGATTTAATCATCAAAATGATTATATTATTATAGTGAAGGATTATAATCGTGAACTGAAATGATTTTTTGATATATTAGTGGAAAGAAAAAAATTATAATAGGATATGTCGAAAAATTTTTCAATCGTGAATTTTTTGAATAAAGAAATTTATCTATATTCAAAAATATGCATATTTTCCGACGTTGTTATTTTTTCGATTTAATACTATAATAATATCTTGAAAATAAAACAAATAACTGAGTAATTTATGATACAATAAAGAAAATGAGGTATTTAAAAGATCGTGTGAAGTTGTATTATGTATTGTAGAATATAACTAGATTCACGTCATTCTTACAACGCATTAATAACAACCCGTTTAACATTCTCGAGCAAAACTGCGCTTAGTTTTCAAACTGACTTAATTTGCAAACCATTAAATACGCCAGGTGCTAATGTTCATAAATTATCCCAGAATCAATTAATTTTATTAATTGCCGTAGAAGCAATGGCAGCTGACACACCCACCGCCTCCAACAATATTGTCGCTCGAAATGTTAAAACCGACGACGGTTTTGTAAGAACCCTACAACCGACCGTCACATACTCGCGCATAAAAACATCACATACACACCGAAATGAAAAACTGTCGAAAGTCACACCCGATCGGTTTAATTGCCCACGTTTCGCAACACGGCCGCAAATTGCCGACCCCAAACGCGATACGCGAATCGAAAAAATAAACAAAACGAAACGCTTCGCACACTCTCGTATTCGCAGAGTTTCTCAACTTTGTGAAAATTGCGATTTCGAACCGACGAAGGCCGATTTCGCCGAGAAAATCGCCTCAAACTCGAGACGAAAATCCTTGATCTTTGCTGTGAAAACGCGCGAAATGTGACATAATCCGATTTCCCTACTCGAGTTCGCTAACCCGACGTTCGGATTCGATTTTTCGCAAATTATTTTGCCAATGCAAATTCGAGGAGTCCGCGCTGAAGTTGGATTGGGCAATCGCATGAACGATGGTCCGATTGTATAATGGCTGTTTGAAGTGCAACTTTTGGCGCATGTTTATGAAGATTTCATAAATGAAAATTTTCACGGATCGTTCAGGTGAACGTCCAAGTGTTTGTGTATGATAACGCCCACGCTTAAAGACGAATGAAACTTAACGGTCGTTGAACTCTGCGGAAACCCAATACCGGCGTATTTATTTCACAACACTCCACATTAGGAATTTTAATAAACGACGGATCATTTTATGGAAAAATTTGCTTTCGAAATTTCGTGGATTTTCCTGAAATTAAGAAATAACCGTTTTAAAATGGCGGAAGATTTTCAAAAGATCTTCGGAGACATTTAATATGAAAATGCTAGTTTTGTGCTTGAGTGTACACGACATGTCAGTGAAACTCGCCTTGCCAGGTAAGGACACTCGAAGCCGTTCACAAACACTCCGGCCATTGCCACCAGCGACACACATAACAAACGTATACTATCTTTTTTAGAGTGATTCATTATGCAATATGAAACCAACTGTATCAATCACTGATATGTCACCCCGGCAAAATACCAGAAAAAAGCGGTTTGGGTCCGAAACTCAAAAGGTCAAAAGTGTAACAATTCATCAGATTTTCGTTATGAAATCAGAAAAATATCAACGAATTTATCGTTTTATTTAATTTAATAATATTTGAGTAAATTTTTGTCGATATTATTTCAATCATAGTTTTTCCGAGTATTCACTGTAAAAATTATATTTTTTAATTATTAATACAATCTTTTAATCAAAAAAAACGAAATATTTTCAATTTGCAAAATGAATAATATTAATATACAATTATTTTGAAAAGATTTTCTTTTATGGATTTGTTAGTAAATATCGATTGACCAATGCGAGCCGGTTAGCACGTGGTCGTCGAACTGGTGGGGGAACGTGGGCGTGGCTGATTGGTGGAAGGGATATTTCGCCACGCCCATCAACCCCCCCCCCACGTGGAAAGCTCGGCTGTCAGCCCTGCCCGAGAAAATTCAGTAACGATCAATCCGCAAACGGAGAAGGTCGTCAGAAAATTCTAATGAAAATGAATTTGTTTGATGTTGGAAATGTTTTCAGCAATTCCCTGATTATCAATTATGTGTATAAATATTACATTTTTCGAGAAAAAGTAAACTTTTTTAAATTAACATGAAAATGAAATTGAAGAAACTCAATCAGATTGTAGCAAATAAAATAAATATGAATATAAATATATTAAAACATCACTCATAAAGACCCAAATATATATATTATAAATAACGCAATTCAAATTGTAACTTTTTTAACGTCTCCAGAGTACAGAATCATATATTTTAACATAAAAAAAATAGTAATAACAAAAACGATAGAAAAGAACATGAATGGTGATTTATATAATAATGGAAATATTCTTTCACTTGAAATGTTCAAATCAAATTTTTTATTTGACCTCGTTCACTTATCAATTTTATTTCGAAAAAGTGAAAATATTTTGTAAAAAAAAAACACAGAAAATTGATAAATTCATTGGCCATTTCTTTTCACAAACGTTTTACGTCATTTACTTGCAAATGATTATTTTCAACCTTGACAATTGTAACCTTGAAAAACGTTAAATGAGTGCTGTACATATGGATTATAAATATTATTCACTCTTTCCAAACTATCATTTATAAATAATTTTTTGAACTTATATTTAAATTTAAAATTAAAAAAATGTTTTAAAATTACGAAAAAGAATTTTCGTAATCGATATGTGCATTCTAATGTGAAATTTAATGCAACTGTGCGAAATGAATTAATCCAATTATTTATGTTCAATTCTATGTAAGAACCAAGTTTATGGAAGGAGAAGTTGTTATGAGTCATTTTTTTTCTAATACCAGACATCTTGAAATAGTTTGGGAAGCACTGAGCGCATTTCAGATATTTTTTTAAATACAAATTTGTTTGTTTTACATTGACACTTCACCTATAGAACTTACACGAAGATAATAAAGTGTTCGAAATGTCATATAAAACGAAAGTCATACACTTGAACTTGTAAAAAACGTAATTTTAAAGGTCATCGCTTTAATCGTCATATTTTTCCTGTGAATTCCGTTAGATTATTGATATCTTAAAAAAAATCATAAAACTTCTCATTCAATTTATCTCTCAATTGAACATACAAACACCACACCAACCGCACATTTTCAGACAAAACCATCGTTGCGAATTCAAGAAAATCCTCGAACTTGCTTCCGTTCAGAACCGGTGTGTATTTATAAATCGGAACACAATGAATCGTACGAGAGTCGCTCTTCTCGTCCGCGCTGCATTTTTGTTGTTCTCGGTGAAAGGGTTCTCAATCTGCGGGTCGCGCAGGGCCTTTTACAACACACAACCTATATTACACATACGCTTGGCGAAATGTGGATCAGTGGGTGAACCTCTCTCCTGTCCCTATGCATTGTCGCCGTTGTTGAAGCCTTGGCCGTTGTTCGCCCACCGACCCGAGGCCCGGTTAAGTACCTTTGTTCAGCGGTTCATTGTCCTCGGAGCCGAAGCCTTTCTCGGTTGACTAATGCTCGGATTCGGATGGGTTTCGGCCGAGGGAAAAGTCGGCGTCGGAAGTTCAGTGAAACTAGAGCACTTTTGCCGGTGCTCCGACGACGTCTTCGCCGTAGCCTATGAGCGACTCGTTAAAGCGGTTTGCAGTCGGATGGGGAAAAAAAAGTTGTCTCTGATGAAACCACAAGGGAAATGCCATCCAGAAAAGTACGAAAGTAGCCTCTTCGCATTCTTCGAGCACGCGTACCGACAAAGACGTTCGCAATATTTAAAAATCGTAGCGCTTTTCTTTGTATGAAACGATCAATGGTTCCTTCAATATTATATTATATTTAATTTCTATAAAGGACAAAGTTTAATTTCCAAAAAATCGACTACGACAAACTTTCGGTTTTATAAGTATATAGATTAAAGAATGTACTATACAGGTGTTACAAGGGTTTCCTTAAAACCTTAAAGAAATGACAGGTCATATTGTTTGGATCATTTTAAACCAAACATACCGTTTTTCAAAGTTACATAGTTTGCGAGATATTATATTATTATTTCGATTTTTAAGAAAAAATTAAAAGTTTTGCACATGAGCACTAAAATTTCATCCTTCAATTTCGTTTTTGTACCCTCATTTTGAAAAATGATTAGATATCTGAATTTTTGATATATCAGCCGAAAGAACTTTAAACAGAGATGTTTTTGAAAACACTTTGGATTTCGCTTTTTTTTAACAAAAAAAATCAAAAACTCTAGTTTCTTAAAAAGAAGAAAAAGAAGAAAAAATTTCGAAGTAAATCTTCGAAATTTTTTAATAATTAATCATGTATTTTAAATATTATAGTTTTGTATTTTATAAAGATGTTTTTATTTATATTTATAGATTAAATACTCAATAAACAAAAAAAGACTTGCTTATTATCTTATCTTCAATTTGAGTATTATTAGTGCGCAAGGGCTTGATTTAGATTTTTTTCTTAAAAATCAAAATAATAATACTATAATACTTTGGACAAAAATATGTTTGATTCAAAATTTTTCAAATAACCTCTAAATGACCTATAACCTCTTTAAGATTTTAAGAAGACCTTTGCAACACCCTGCATATCATTAAATAAATCTTTGAACTTTTTAAAATCAATCAAATAGTTCCCAAAAAGATAATCGTTTGATTATTCAATGCGGTTAAATTATTTACGAGCGGGGCAGTAAACATGAATTTCGAGCACGACCACAGTCCAATCATTTTAGTCAGTTTATTTTCAGACATTCCTTTATGTAATTTTTCATTAAAAAAATGAGTTCGGACATTATATAAAGTGAACCTTTGCGCGCTGGCGCCACATCCAAATTGACGTTTTATTAATGGCCTGTGGAAGGGTACATGAAACGATTTGGGTCACGTGCAATCGTTAAATATTATTGCTTTATTGATGAAAGTAGATGAATTTAGCGTGACCTTGTTCGTTATGTTCATAATGAGAGGAAAACTTTCTTTCGTGCGAACAATTTTATAGGTATGTGAATGCGTACTCGCAATAGTACCGATATAGTAAAAGCTCATCGAATTCGTTCTCAATTTTTTTTGTCGTTATTGAAATAACGGAAATATCGAAAATTAATAGATAGTTATAATCAAGGAGTTTCTTTTAATAAATTATTAAAAATTGAATGTTTAAAAAAAAAATATTATTTTCCTTGAATAAACTTTGAGTGTACTGAAAGACTTCAATCAGAATTAATATTATATAAAAAAATTGGAATATCTCGAAAAAAAATCGATCATCAATATGTAATATTGGAATTACTCCGATTACTTGCCATTTCTTTAACCGAGTAAACACTGATCGATAACCTGTAATAAATGACTTCATGCAAATTTATTTTGCGAAAAATTTTTGATACTCGCCAATCTCGCTTTATATTATATTTTCAATGAATCAATAATTCACAAAGTTTTGAAAAATGTGAATATCTAAAAAAAAAAAATCGATCATCGTTATGCAATAATGGAATTACTCCAATTATTTAATATTCCTTTGACCGAGTGAACACTGGTAATGATAACCTGCAATAAATGACTTCATGCAAATTTATTTTGCGAAAAATTTTCGGTACTCTCCAATCTCGCTTTATATTTTTTTAATGAACCAATAATTCACAAAGTACTGAAAAATATTTGAAAATAATTTTATAGTTAACGTATTGAATAGTGAACAAAAAATTTAGAACAAAAAAACAATGAAAATGAAAATGAAAATGATAAGGAAAATATATAAAATTTTTCACCATTGATAAATAGTATTGTTCAGCCTTGTAAACCTTGTCGTATTAATTTTCAATTTTTTTCCTAGATGATACGGATAATAAATGGAAAACTCTTAATAGATAATAATGGTTAACTTTTGTCGTAAGGTCCTCCAACAAGATAAGAGTTATCAATACTCCAATTCTCGTTAAGACATTTTCCATAATCGTTCATTTCACTTAGGAAAAACATTCGAAAATATTAATCACACATTAGAAAAGCCTCATTCTGCGACGCACATAACACAGTCATATGATTAAAAACCAACTCGTCCGATAACTTTCAGCGAACGTATCGCATTTCCCGCATTTCCCCGCTTAGAAATCAATTCACTAAAACGGCGCTTTCATCCTGACTTTCACCAACGCGGTTTTCTTCTGCCTTTTGACAACCGAAACGGTTGCATCCGCGGTGCACGAGATTGCAATCATCGTCTTAATCATTGTCGGTGAAACCCGAACGTCCGCAAGTGGGACGATGCCGTCAGATGCGTGTATAAATAAACTCGTGTATATTGTTGATAAAATGCACGAGGTAGATTCGTACGGAGATGAAACCTTGATCTGAATACCAGGACTCAACTGGGTTATGTATCGATGGTGCATTTTGCACGTTTTCGTCCATTGATCTCGCCGGAAAAGGCTTTTTCAAATCAAATATTGGTATTGATGAATGTAAGGTAATGCACTAGTGGTTAACCATTTACCTATCTGTGATTGACCACTTTTCAAAAAAACGTGAAAATTAAGGTTTTTAAATAATAATCTTTCGAAAAGGGTGTGCTAGATTAATGTTTTATTACATCTTATTTTTAGCCATTGGTGTCGTCACCTTAAATGTTTTTTATGGCGGTCCAAATTGGCGGGCTTCCGGATTCGTGTCATTTTAGAACAGTGATTATCGATGAATCTCTGTGATGAAATTGGCCTTTTCTAATCTAAGTAGAGGTGACATGAAGAAAATTGTCGCAAGGTTGTTTCGAAAGCCGGTGGTCAATTTTCATTCGAGCTTTTCCGGTTCTGTACGAGCGGCTCGATTTCTACGTACGTTTCGGTCATTACAATGTATTATTGACAATTATACTACGAAAATGTTATTTTCATAATAAAACTTGACCTATATCCATATTTGAGGATAATTAGAACAATTTTTGTACAATATATGTTATTTTTTCCGTTTGAGAAATCTAGTTGGTTTCCTCTCAACATACTGTGCAAAAAAAATATTGGCCTATTAGGGACATCCGTTTGGCATCAGAAATTTTTGAACGTTTGACATTTGAGCTGGGAACGTTCTCTCTAAACGAAACGTTTGCTTTCTTCGTGTCATTGACTCGGTTGGCGATTCGAAAGAATATGAAAAGTGTTGCGTTCCACTTTTGGGTCGAGAGCAGCTTTTTTCGTTGCCGTTGTTGTTGTTGTCGTCTTCGTTCGTATGAGATGTCGTTGGTGATTACGATTTCGCTTGGACATCGGAATTTTCAAAAAAATATGCTTCGTTTTCTATGATTTTCCCTAAAATTATATGAAAACACATGTGATCCATTAAATTGAAAAATCAAATATTTCTCCTGAATTCAACAATAATACATTCGGAAAATACCGATATTTTGTATACATTATTACGGCATTAGCACAACAAATAATACAGGACCACAACATAACATTAGAACGCCCATTAGAAACCTCAATGGGATTTTCAACGCATTTTCTAAAGCACTAAACACACCAATTACTTGCGGCAAAAAGCTAAGAGAATTTCCTATGAGTGCTCGTAAATCGCGATGTATCATAATTATGGAGTGCACATCTGCATAGGCGGCTTGCGAATCTGGTGCATCTACATATGCAAAAATGTATCATTTTATGTTATATTATTGTACATATTAAAGGATATTGGTTTAAAAATGTATAACATGCGAGAAAGAATCAGAAAAATTTATTGTGGAAATTAAATTTTTGAGTGCATTTTTTCTGTTGGGATCTTTTTTTAAATTTAAAGTGAATTATTGTTTTGATCAATTGGTGTATTATTTTTTAATATTTATTATATATTATGATATATAAAATAAAATATGAAATACAGAGAAAATGATTAAATTATTTTCAAAATTACAATTAAAGTATTTTCAAAAGTACAGTATACTACAGTAATTCAAAATAAAATTCTTCCAAAACATACTAAAGCACCTGCAGTAATCAAAAATAATATTTGAAATTCCGTGAACTATTTTTTATTTATTTTAACGAGCTACGACAAGGAAAATTCCTAAACAAAATCATCATCGTATTATATACCAACTACAACTTAAATTTAAATTTACGGTTTCAATTTGAATTGGATTTTTTTATATCTATAAAAAAAATTAAATTCATATTATTCATTTTAATAGAACTTATGTATATAGTACTTCATAATTGCAAAACCTGAACTAAATTTGGCATCTCTTTTTTTTTAAGCTTCAATTTTTATAGAAATTGAAAATTTCCCACAGTAAAAAATCCCATACGATAAACATACTTCCGCACTATAATCAATATAATGTATGAGTGTGTTCATTGTATCGGATTTTTTTTTACTATCAGGACAATTTCGATTAAAAAAAATCTTCTATATATAAAAAATCAATTCAATAAAAACACATCCCCATTATCCTGATCACAAATCCAATCAAAATTTCTTTCAATATTCAAAATCGACCAAATCCCTCTAATACCCAAAAATTCACAAAAACAACTCCTTCCAACAAAAGTTTTCACCCAAACAATATCAACCCACACTAACTTTAAAACCCACCCGATCCTTAAAAAAACCACCCATCCAAAGCTCACCCACACGACCGCGATCACAAGAACCACACCGATGACGACACCACGAGGATGTAAAATTTCCCCTGCCCACGCGATCTCATAAGAAAGTGCGCCTCGAACACACACACACTCGCCATATAATTTGTGCAACGAAACTGGGCTCGTATGTAGGCCGCTCGTTCGTGGACCTCGGCCTAGACCCACATAAAATGGGGCCACAATCAGCGATAGTACGAGCGCACATCGCGATCGGCATAGGGACATCGACCTCAACCCTCCCACCGCCACCCACCGGCCCAACGGGCGACAGCACACTTTCTTGTCGCCGTGGTCGGTCGTGTGGTTGCGAATCGGCGGACGGTTGTGTTGGATGAAAGTCGATGGATGGTTTGGTCGGTTTGGTTTGTGGGTTTTGGTGGGGGGTGGTCTTTTCGGGGAGGGAGCGTGTTTTGGGGATGTTCGGGAGGAGGTGTGTTGAAGAAAATGTGGCGTTTGGAGATGGATCGAGGATGAATTTGGTTTTGGATAGTAGTGGGTTTTGGTTAGGGTTTAATCATTAAAGATTGGATGTTTCTGATGTTTTTTGTTAAAATTTTGTGGCTGGATAGATATATGGTGTTTGAAGATGAATTTGGTTTTGGATAGTAGTGGGTTTTGATTAGGGTTTATTCATTATAGATTGGATGATTCTGGTGTGTTTTTGTTAAAATTTTGTGGCTGGATAGACATATGGTGTTTGAAGATGAATTTGGTTTTGGATAGTAGTGGGTTTTTTTTTTCCTCCTTAACCTTGTCTGTTATGGTCGAGGTTACGTTGCCATCTAAACCCACCAAAATTTATTTAAAAAAAATAAAAAAGAACAATATATATTATACATAAGAAATCGATAATATAAACACAAGAATAGAAGTATATATACACAATATAAACAATTATAAATACATAATATAAGATATCAATACAAGAAAATAAATAAATAAATAAATAAAGGGAAACAACAATTTTAAAACGCTACACTGCATTAAGACCCCGTGCCTCTAGGACCATACCCTTCAATACACTAGTAATAGTAGTGGGTTTTGATTAGGGTAAAATTAGATCGGATGATTCCGGTGTGTGTTTTTATTAAAATTTTCTGTGGATAGACATAGTTATGTTATAGAAATATGAGTCAATTAAGTGCTGCGTAGTTTCCTGAAAATTTATTTAAAATTATAAGAGTTTGTTGATAAAATTTTAGATTGTAAATGTTAATGTGAAATCTTTAATTTTCTTTTCGTTTATAATAAGTCAGTTATTTAATTAAATGAATGATTTGTTTTTGATATTTGAATCTTTTTTTAGAGCTTAAAATCATTAATTTTAAATTGTATAAAAACAATAAAACATTCATTTTACAATTAAAAACTTGAAATTTCATTCAATTTAATAATATTCTGTATTCTATACGTATTGAATTTTTGGACATGAAAAGACATGATTGCGTCTTGGACGTATTAGGTTTTAACTATGGACGATTTTGATATAATGTTGCAGATGGTATAGCAAATGTTGGACGTGAATGAATAAATAAATAAATAAATAAATAAAAATTTCATTTTTATATAAATTAATGATGTTTACCAATTCGATATTGATTTATATTATTTTATTCGTAATAGAGCTTTCGTTATCTATTGAAAAAATAGTTTCTAGGACATTAAACTACTAACGTGAAGTCATCAAGATTCACTACGATACATTCTCCTTGGTATTCGAATTAGAATGACCTCACGCGAAATTTCACTTGCTCTAATGATAACGTGTCAAGAAAGCATTTTCAGATTTTTTTCTTCATACCCAATTCAAACGTGAGACGCTTTCACGTTTCATTTCGATGATATCGAATCGGAGCCTCTTTTCTTTGACCATCATATTCATATAATATCTGATGCATATAACATATAGCATGTCTATCATTTCAGCAACGATCTCTCTACTAACGTTTCTTTCGAAATTTAATCATTACATTTTGACCAAACTATGGCCGTAGTTAGGTCTTTTTTTGGTGGTTCGAAACACAATTTTGTACATATAAGCGATTCCGAATAATAAAAATATGCTGTTTTTTATCTGACGTATAATGTGTGTAAAGAATTAAAGCATTCAAATAATTGATAAGTCTCATAATTTAAGTGCAATTTATCAATATTTTTGAAATTCAGGGAAGGAGAAGGCCCCCATTCCCCCCCTCCCCCTCCTCTGGCTATGGCCATGAATCAAGCATACGTATATTCAATAATTTAGTATTTTTTAATGCATAATTTTCTTTAGGTATATAATTTGGTTTATTTGTAGATATGCTATATAATCCTTGAGAATCCCAATTAAATTAATTTTTTTTAGATTGCTCTAAAAAATCCTGGAAATTTCGAATACATTAGTAGACTCTTTGAAGAATTCAAAGATTTTGCTTTCAAATTTTTGTCCAGATTTCCGAAATTATATTTTCTACTCAATAAAAGATAGCTTCAGTATCAGTGATCTTAAAAAAATTTCTTACTACTAAAAATTAGCTTTTATGATATCGGAGAATTTCCGTATTTTTGATAATATAGAAATTTTTCTATATAGTATATGTGTATTATAATTTTTCATTCTAATATAATATTCTTTATATGATGATAATTTTTTCGAAATATGAACCGATTCCAAAAACAAGATACAACATACAAACACGACCCATACTTCGCCAATCGTTCCGATAAATACACACGCATCTGCAGAGTCAACCATTCGAAATCGAGCACAGAAAAAAAATTTTCATCCAAAAACGACAACCCGAAAGCGCCGTTTTTTAATCGGCCGACCGTTCTAAAACGAGTTGCCGATTTTTTTAGAACTTTTTACACGAACGTTGGACGCGGTCAGGTTTTCACGTGACGATGACGCTCGTCCGACTTGATTTCTTTCTGACGTCTTCTCTTAGAAACCGGCGCGGTTTCCCCGCGACTTTTCATCAAATACGACCACCGTCCGCTCCTCGGGTGTGCTTTTTTGTGTGCGTGTGTATGTGCGAGAAGCACATGGCTCTTGTCTCCGGCCACAAAAGATCAGAACTAATGGCCGTGGCCGAATTTCGGGGCCGAGAATGAGGCCGTGCGTTTGTTACGTAACGAATTTCTAACCGACGCGTCGCTGTTATCGACGCACAAAAAAAAAAACTCGAAAGACTTTCTTCTCGTCTTTCGTTTTTTTCGTTTTTGGTTTGACGATATCTCGATCGAATCTTGTTGGAATTGAGGCGTTTGGTTTTATGGTTGGGAGTGTGTGTATATAGGTTTTTGCGGAAGATTTGTGGGTTTTGTGTATGAATTTTTTTTTATGGTTTCGGTGTAATGCGATGTAAATATTAGGCAAAGTAGGATCTTATGGCTGCAGCCGGGAATTTTTAAGGAGGGGCCGAAACGCAATAAGTTATTTTTTTCATGCAAAGTAAATTTGTGTAAATAATTAAGGCATTCAAAGAATTGGTATGCTATAGATATATCTCGATCGAGTGATATGTCTCAATATAATTTTCATAATTTAAGTATAATTTGTTATTGTTTTTGAAATTCAGGGAAGGGGGCACGTCCTTACCTCTAGCTGTGGCTATGAGTAGGATAATTAGTAAAATATTGAAAATCGTAGAGTTTTCCATAAATGCTTTGATTGGTTTTTCATTTTATATACTGTATTCATATAAATACTTCATGAAAATATTTGATTATTATAAAAAATTATTAACATCATTAAATCGATAAGATGTAATAATCAATTGATTTTAAATAAATATTTATACTATTTTATAAATTTTTAAAATTATAAAATTTTTCACAGATATTTTGATTGATTTTTCATTTCATATTATTTTTGCAATGTTTAAAGCCTTGCTAATTACATACAAGACTTCGTTTTGTATACAGTATCCACATAAATATAATACTTTATAAAAAAAATTAAATATTATATAAATATAAACATTAATCAATTGGATTTAATTTAAATAACATTTAAAATAACAATATTTTAAATATATTATTTTATTATTTTACAAATTTTGACAATGATAAAATAAATAAATATTTTATTTTAATTAGGATTTAAGTCAAATTATCATAAAATAACTTTCGTATTACTTGGTCTAGTTGATTATTTTAAAAGTGAATACAGAAATATATTATATGATAAAATAATATTTCTATCATCATGTAAAATAAAATGATCAAAAAAGTAAAAAGAAAATCAATTTATCCCAATAGAAAAACGGGATAAAATTTTCGCCAACTTTTTTATATTATTCAAATCATTATTTCTAAAGCACATTATTTATTATTCCAGCCACATAAACACTTTAAATATGGCCAAAATCTTAATACATACACCGTATATGGTAACTATAAACTCTTACCACACAAAAGTATTTCAACGACCTTAGGAGTCGGGGTCACGAAAATATCCGAGCCTCAGTTCAACGTACCAGTTTCACTAATTTTAACTTTCGCATTGATGGATCATTTCTCGCCGCAAACGGACAAACGAAAAAAAGGCACATTGTACATTATACGCGGAGCTCGCACACACAAATCAGGTTACGCCGTTTGGACAGTTTCTCTATTGGAGCGAGAGAAATAAGGGCAACGCACTTCTTATTTACTCTGTTTGGATATCGCATTTTCGAGGCGAACCGAACCAAAAAAGTTCGAAAAAGGTACAAAACGGAGTTCGGACGGAAAAAAAAGCGCCGGTCTACTTTCACAGACGTGCCTACGCGCGAGTATGGTTTGACGCATTGCGTATCGAAATCGATATCGATGGAAGAATATGTGATATGGTTTGTTGTATTGATGGTTTGATTCGATTGATGATGATATTGGATTTCGGAGGAAGTTTGTGGTATATTGGATTTTTCTTATTTGATTTTTCCGTTGTGTTTTCCGAAATATAACAAACATGCTTTTTGTTTGCTTATCGAAAAATTGGGAATGTTTTTGTGATTCTTTTAAATCTTTGATTTGATATGATGATTATTGATATCATATTGATGAACTAGGTTCATAATATATATATTTTTTTTAATCGAAATTCTATGTCATATTGTTGTAACCTATATTTTGAAGTCAATGAAATCGCATCGTTTATATTATATGGTATGCAAATATTTTTTCATTGCTAAATAATTATAAATATTTATATAATTTTAAGTGAAGATTTCATATTAAAAATATGATTATCATTAATAGCTTGTTTATCGAACACGGGCATGTTAACACCAACACTTTCCAATCTGATCAAACCGTTTCCGATATCGAAAATTTTCCTCAACGCCATACATCCTCAAATCCGAAACGACCCTACAACAAAGAGATTCAAACCGACCAATCTCACAGCTTAGCCAGCAACACATAGAGACCCAGTTTCCTGATTTTATTCGCGGAAGTGGCCACATCGAACATACAAACCATCAATATCTAGAACCTAACAATACTTATACCTAACATTCGGAGAGTGCTCCTATTATTCACTCCGAGACGATACAGTTTTCCACTCACAACACCCAATACCAATTACGTTCGCGATTTATTATCTGTTACTAAACCCGATCATTTCAAATAGTATTTATAATTTTTCGTCATATTTTGAACATTATTTTTTATCAATACAAGACGAAACCTTTTAAAATACAAAAAAAAATCTCGTAGTGAAAATGTGATCCTCGTGAATCTTGATTACTAAAAACCATCCTTGATCAAATAATTTCATGATACAGATACTCAAACACATCCATTTATATGACTTACCATCGATAAAAAAAATCAATAAATTTAAAAAACAATAGTTCTATCGATCGTTTTATTTTCATCGGTCAATTGTTCTATACTAATTCGCAAATTGCCGACGATATTTATATCGAGCACGTACAAACTGATAAATCCCAAGAGACCGGTCACGTTTTCGTCGGCCTATAATAATAAATACGTACCGTGGCAAGAGGGTTATATGGTGTAGTTGTGGTATTGCACGCCCACGTGTCGCGCAACGGTACACCACGGCATTGTGTGTGACTTTTCGCCAACTTTTCAGGCGTCGCCGTGTTATTTTTAGCCATCGTTGATGTGGCTGAAAGTCTGCGTGTGTTTGTTCGGGTGTATGTTTCCGAATCAGGACACTGTTGGGCTTTTGAGAAAGAGCCGGCTTCGGTCTATGTAAAACGAGAATTCGCACGCGGTCCGCCGGTGAAAGGTTCTCTCTTAGTCGTACTGCGACAAAAGTCGAAAATCGATCTGAATTAATTAAAATTTTTATTTTTTTGAAATGAAGTTGTATTTTGGTGGGGTTCGAGATGTGGTTTTTCATAAAAAATCGAGTTTACGTGATTTGATAAATTCGTAATTTATTCTCGAAGATTTAAGAAAATAAAAATTCTGTGTATGAATGTAAAGTTCATTGACCAACACAGTATTGTTTTTAATTTTTTGAAAAATAATTATTATTTTTATATTTATTAATAGGAAATTTAAGCATAATTTGTATGTAAAATATTAAGTTATAAATTTTCTAAATATTATATTATTCAAAATTATATTGGATATGATACATCGAATCAATATAATATCGATCACATCAAATGCTGATGCATACTTAATCTAAACAATTCCTTAATTTTCTTAATCTGAAAAAGCTTTGATCATACCAATAAAATTCATCGAAATTCCCCTCATACAATACATGCGTTGTATCGATCGCATACAAATTCGGATCGCATAAAGTCGCAGCCTAAACCGAGTCCGCCACTCGGGCAATTATCATCATCATTAACGTCATCGGCGAAGATTGGCGCAAGTGAAATTTCAACGCGCCACTACTGGGTCAATCGAAACCAATAGTCGTCCATCGACGTTGACGGACTTCTTGGGCGAAATTCCATTTCACCACTTCCTACCGCCGCCGATAACACTTTCCATCATCATCATCATCTCGTCCAACACGGCCAAGACGACCAGCCGAGACGAAGCCACCGTCTCGAGTGAGACCACTAAGGACCCCCACCTGGCGAGGATGACGCGATGGCACTTACATACGTCCACGTACACTCATGTGCTTTCGACTGTACATACGTATGTTGCTTTGGTGTGTGTGTTATGCAACACGTGCTCGTCGGGCTGTTAACTTTCTATTCAAGATCAAATCTGGTGCCATTGACCGATTGGCGTAGCGCCGGTGCAATCGAGAGCTCGATGACCTCTCCCCTTGGGTGAAATTTTCGATAGAATGTTTGAAAAATTGGGTTGATTTTGATGATCGTATCGAAAATATGTAGCGATTTTGATTAAAATAAGATTGTTTATATGGAAACTGAATTGAATGGCTTGTCTAATTGAAAGTGCCGCGTAGTAAATCTAACGAAAAAGTAAAACGCGTCGTAAAGCCTTCGGATTTATCTGAGAGATGATAAAGAAAGTCCGCTGCAGCTCGCTTCCGCAAAGCTACGTATATTGTGTTGTGAGATAAAGGTAAAATCTGAATCGAGAAAGTTCAACGGGAATTATAATATTTTCTAATGCGGTTACCTCGATACGTCTCATAATAGATCGATCTGAAAAAAATTCAAGTACTCGGTTCGAGAGTCCGTTGAATGAATTTAGAGATTTCGCTTAGATAAACTTGGACGTCCATTCGTTTTAGATGTTGCGGTTTGAACCGTCGACCTCGAGAGCCGTATTTTACTAGGTCAAGTTGATTAGAAATTAATCTATAGAACGGAAAATTTATAAGGAAAATGTATTGAATTTGCCGCGCAGTTTAATAACACAATTTATTGAAATAAGAGAAAATCGCAAGAAAATTTTGATCAAACAATTTCTTAAATTCATTCAATGATATTTTTTTTACGTAATACGAAAATTTGTGTGCCATCGATTGAAATGAGTATGAGAGGTGAAAGGGTTGATTGACCTGAAAGAAATTTTTGGAAAAGTTCAACGAATTTCACTGTTGTTCCGGTCGTCGACCTGATTCCACCGAGTGAAATCTAGATGAAAAAGTTT
>JAOXNN020000088.1:634058-648516 GCA_028571205.2 Hydropsyche betteni | reverse complement strand
TTGAATTCTGCCGCGGCACACCTAAATCCGTCTCACGGCACACCAGTGTGCCGCGGCACACCGGTTGCGGAGCACTGGCCTAGACCTCGAATATTTGATGGGGAGCCTATGTACCCTAGACTTAAGGTTATATAAATGCTATATGGGCTAGACTAGGTTAGCGAGAAACAACCTCGTACCGATAAGGGGCATGTAACATAAGAGCCAATCCGTCCATGCCAATGGAAGAGGATCTCAGGCCAACAGTTCACGTTGGCCTAGACTCTCTACTAAGAAAATCACAATTACCATCCGCGAGGTAGATGAGGTAAAGACTAAGCAGACTGCGCCTTAGCTGACCACTTTGTAGTCGCAATGACCACTGTTGGCCCTACGTGGCTTAGACCTCGATAAAACACGCGTCATTGGTCTTTAACATTACCAAAGTGCTTTATAGATAAACTTAATATCTAAATGATCTTTCTTTTTGAACTTTACCCCAGCATCCATTCCCTAAAATGACTTTGCGTGCCATTCAACAGTATATCATATGGTGTTCATCATTAATATATTAATTTAAAAAATATAATATATTTAATATTGAAAATATTTAATTTTAAATGGAAAATATTTCGTTTGGAGTGAAAAATATGTGGTTCGGGGTTAAAAACCTGTAACAACCCCGTGTATTTTATTATTCAGTCGATAAATTTCACCTGTACTTTTAACGCATTTGTGTCCACATTATGCACCTGGTTATTTTTAAACCTATAAATTTCAAACATCATCGCTGTTAATTCGAAAGGCGCCTTTGGGACATGTATCACTATTTAAAGTCTAAATTATTCATCATGCAATTTCCGTTGACCTTCGTTACCCGCATTTCTACGTATAAGGAAAATCTGAACTTATCTGAACGTGTGAAAATTACCTTTCTATAAAAAAATATTTAAATAAACTTCGGAAATCTCTCTTTCTCAAATTTTATCTTGTATAGGGTGGCCCATCGACCCCATCGCTTATGCCGGATTTAAAATTTCCATCATTTTTTAATATTATATTTAAGAAGGCAAGCCTGATTTTTGATATTTGTGATCTGCCTTTGAGATTTTTAGAAATGGACTGCTTTATGAATTATTTACGTATCGTTATTGTTAAAACACGTTATAAATATGGCGAAAGTTTTATGAGGACTTTTCGTGTACTCCGTGGAATTTTTGTTTCCGTTTTTCACTTAAAGAGTTCACCATTCGAAAATGAGATAATTTTTTGTTTTTGCTTCAATTGAATTATATAAACCTTAAAGAAATGTAGTTTCAACGAGATGGTACTACATTTCACACGATAAGAAAAATCATCGATTTTTTAAGCTAATGTTTTCCTGGTTGTGTAATTTTCAGAAGTGCTGAATTTAATGCTACCCAAATCTTGCGACTTATCGTTATGCAATTTTTTCCTCTGGTTTTGTAAAGTCGAAAGTCTATGTTTACAAATATAAAACAGTTCCTGAGCAAAATACAGAAATCTAATACGTTATTACTGAGCCAACTAATTTAGAAAAGTTTTCGAAAATTCTATTAAAAGATCAGGTTTTGTCAGCAAAGACGCGAAAATCATCTGAATAATAAACTATTTCATAATTATTCTCAAAATATTTACTTTATAAATCAATAAAAACATTTGATTAAAGTTTTAATTTACTGTGTTTCATTTGAAATTTAAATCTGTCGATCTAATAATTACATAATTTTCAGAATACACACAACGAAGATGATTGCAGACAATAATTTTAGCATTTTCTTAATCGTTGCGACAATTATAGTTGGAATTTTATTTCTGAAACGTGCACGACAAAAAACCGGTCCTCCTTTACCTCCAGGCCCAAAAGGTTTGCCAATTCTAGGATCACTTCATAAGCTTGATCCTACGAACCCAACAAAGTCATTGATTAAACTGGCTGAACAGTATGGATCTGATGGATTATTTAGTATTAAAATGGGAAGTGTTTTCACTGTAGTTCTCACAGATCATAATTTAATTAAAGAAGCATTAAACAAAGATGCATTTTCGGGAAGAGCTCCGCTTTTCTTGACACACGGATTGATGGAAGGATATGGTAAGATTATTGACACTGTTAAAAGTTGATATAATTTAACAAATTTTAATACTCATTCCAATAAAAGGCATAATAGCATCTGACGGTGAGCGATGGAAAGATCAAAGAAAATTATTATTTTCATGGATGAGATCTTTGGGTGCTGCTCGTGGTTCTTTGTCTCGTCCTCTTCTTTTCGCAAAACTTTCGAATGCAGTCGATGAATTGGAAAATGTACTGTTTATATTTTTTTTAATTTTTATTCGATTGTAATATTCATAAATTTATTATATTCGTTTTAGAAAATATCTCCTTTAATCGAAAATAATGATGATATTGATATAAGAGATATTCTCGCTAAAAACTTAGGAAATGTAATACAAATATTAACGTATGGACTTTCATATGAAGAAGACGATCCAGTTTGGAAGTGGTTGATATTTATCCAAGAAGAAGGTGTCAAAGCCATGGGAGTCGCTGGAATTTTGAATTTTTTACCGTATCTAAGGTCTTTAGTCAAAATTGTCATGCAAATTTAAATCTCAAAAATGTTTTCATATTTCTTTTTGTTGTAGATTTGTTTCTCCATCACTTCGAAAAACATACAATGTGATTAAAAGAGGAATAATGCAGACTTATGAAATAACAAAACAATGTATTAATATCAGAAAAAGCGTTCTTAACGAAACTAAAGGAATGTCATTTGAAATTGACAAGAATTTCATGAATAAAGAAATTGATTTCAAGTACTTGCAGATATTTAAAAAAACTGTAGAAAGAATCTATACCTTCAAACCATCTTCGCTGATTATTCACAAAGGCGATTGTATTCTTGATTATTTCTTAGAAGAACAAGAAAAACGAAAGCTGGATGGAGACATCGAAAAAATCAACCTTTTATCTGATAGACAGCTATGTACGTTCACAAGCGATATTTTTGGAGCAGGACTCGACACCTCAAATAACACTACAGCATGGTTTTTTTTCATGATGGCCCTATATCCAAAAGAACAGGTTAGGCTATTACCAATTTTCTATATTATTTATTTTTATTTCTTTTCCTAATCTTTTTTTCAACCAAAAATTTCAGGAAGCTGTACGTAAAGAAATACGTTCAGTTTGTGGTGAAAATAAACCAAATTTGGAACATATGGTAGATTTGATTTATACCAAAGCAGCCATTTGTGAAACCCAAAGAATACGACCAGTCGTTCCTCTTGGCTTACCTCACGGAACTACTGAGGTAGTTATAAAATATGATAAACATTTTTTTTTTGTTTTAATGTATTATTTTTTTTATTTTTAAACATTTTAGGATACGATTTTAGCAGGGTATTCGATTCCTAAAGATTCTATGGTTATGCCGTTTTTGTGGTACATTTTACACGACCCAAAGTTATGGGAAGCACCTGATGATTTTCGTCCATCGAGGTTTATTGGATCGGATGGAACTCTTATTCAGCCAGCTAGTTTTATGCCTTTCCAAATTGGTAATACGATTGTATTCTGATTCAAATAATAAAAAAATAAAAAAATTTATAATTTTTATTTTTAGGTAAAAGGATGTGTCCGGGTGATGATCTTGCTCGAATGATAGTACAAGTATACGGCTCCAGAATTATTTCAAAGTATCGATTAGAATTAACGGAAAAACCTGAAAATCCAGAAGGAATTTTTGGATTGACTTTAGGACCTCCAGAATATCATCTCAAAATGACGAAATTAATTGATTGGGCTTAATTTTTATTGTAAAAATATTCTTTGTTCAGATTTTTTTTGTAGTATTAAACGGTGAGGTGATGGTTAAATGAAAGTTCAGTTTTTTAAACAAAAATAGTATTTTATTCAAAAGTTCAAAATATTTTATTATAAAAATACACAAACATACATCATTCTTATTTTATGCTGATATGACCACTTACGTGCTAGTTAGTGTTACATTTATAACAAATAAAAAAATACGAATATCTTAATGTTTATTACTCATATAAAAAGTATAGTTTTCTAACACATAAGAATATAAAATGGTCTAAAATTGGCCGTTTTTCAGTTTAAATATTATTTACAAAAATTTTTCAATAATCTAATGGCAACTTGAATGCTAGGTAAAAGTTGATGATCACTGAAAAATTAATACGAAATTAAAACTGTTGACCGACAACATCCCTATTGATATAATAATTATTTAGGAAATCAATGTCTGCAGTTTATTTAGAAAATCAGACTAGTTTTAAAAACATTTGTATCATTATACTAATTTTGAATTCAATATGAATTCAATTCAATTGACAGAAGAAAAACATGGCATTCGTCTATTATGGTTCAAGACTTTACGTACCATTTAAAATTGTTTTGTGAGGCTGTCAGAGGTCGTCAACAGGAAAAAAAAATACTCGACTAATATGACGTATTCCTCAATATTATACGTCAATAAATAACATCTAAATCTTACAAAAGTTAATCATCAATATGCTATACTTGTATATACTACTATAGATAATGAACACTTTATATGCACAGCCACTTACTTAGTTGACACGATTCGTAATTTTCAAGACCCGATTCACGAACATTTGTAATTACGCAAATCTCAAAACGAAATTATCATAATCGGACTACGTGTGACAACAAAAGGAAAATTATATAGAAAAAAAGAAATATACATTATTTTGTACGTAAAATAGTGCGCTCGCGACTGCGCAACATGGCTTCATTTCATGTTTAGAATTTGTTCGGACATTTATATTAAATTCATATATATTAAAAAAATCAATAAGTTAGATTAATATTAGTTGCATCTTTTCGATCATAGGAACGACAGTTGCTGTATACCGTGCTCTGAGAGTTGGCTGACGACGAGTTGCCAACGTTCAGTGCGAACCAACATTCCTCATGAGTGTTGCTGGCAAACACGTCTCTTCGACGTTCGCCAAAGGCCTCGGTGTCAACTTGATCTTGAAGGCGTTCGGAGTGATCGTTACCCCGGCATTTCCCTCGAGGGAAGGAAGTGGGGCACCTTCCGGCAGGGAAATGTCGAAGCTGTGCAAGATACTGGCGAAGAACAGGAAAAGTTCCATCCTGGCGAGCACGTCTCCCAAGCACATCCTGCGTCCGACTCCAAAAGGCATGAAAAATTCTGGCTTTTTTATATTACCACTAGCGTCCACGAATCTGTCCGGTTTGAACTGTTCTGGTTTGTCCCAGAGGGTTGGGTCCATGTGGACGCTGTTGATCAAAGGCACCACTTGACATCCGGCTGGTATTAGATAACCGTTCAGTGTGACGTCCCTGTTGAATAAATAAAATAAAAAAATTAGATATTTTTTCTTTGTACGTGATGCAGTATAAAAGCATCGTAGTTTAAAAAAAAAAATAAAAAAATTCGGTATAATTTACCTGGTTGGGGTGTGAGTGGTGGCCAATGGTACGATGCTAGACCGCCTTAGTGATTCTAAGATAGTGGTTTCGGTCACTGGCAAAAATTGGAGGTCTTCTATTCTAGGCAGCCGTTCGCGGCCAATGACTTGGTCCAATTCCTCTTGAACTTTCTTCATGGCCTCGGGGTTGCGCAACATGAACACAATTATCCAAAGCAGAGTTGTCTTGATAGTTTCCATTCCGGCGGAAAAGAGATCGCCGATAATTTGCTTGATTTGTTGTTCTAAACAATAAAAATAAATATTATTAAAAATGCACTTTTGGAAACAGAAAATTTAAAAAAATAAAGGGAATCTTATATTTACCATGATCTTTTCCGTCGAAAAGTTGCTCGTCACGACCTTCTTCTTTAGCTTTTTGAATTTCTGCCAAGTAAGTATCGATCAAATCACGAATGTTGTTTGGATCAAAAGTGGATTTATGCTCGTCAATGACTTCTTGGAAAAACTTGAAAATATCTTCACGATTTTGCATGATCTTATTTCTAGTTGACAGCTTCCCTGGTAAATACTGTTGACAATAAAAAATAAATTAATAATTAAGATTCATTTTTTTTATTATATAAAAATAATTTAGCATGTCAAATAAACACCTGCCACGTAGGAATATAATCAACAGTAAGCAATTCTCCGAACAATTTCATCCCTTCTTCGATGAGATTCGTGAAATGTTTGAAACGTGGATCATTCATGGAAAATCGTACAGACATCATAATATTGCAGATAACATTGCTAACAGAAACGGCCAATATTGGACTGATATCAACAGGCTCTCCGTTGGTGGTATGTAATGTGGACAAAAGTTCATCGACTTCAATCTATACCAAAAAATCAAAATTACAACCAAAATACATATAAAAAGTTCAAATTTTCGAGCAAACGTGAAATTTTAAACGCACCATGATTCTTTTCTCCATTTTTTGTCGGCCATTTCCCATGTAGGTCATGCCGAACTGACGTAGCTTTTCGTGCAAGAATTTGCGCTGTTCCTTCCATAGGGATCCTTTGCTATTTATTATACCTGAACGAAGACAATAATTTGTTATTTTTCAATTTTTTTTAAATCAGAGTTATTATGGTTTCGTAGTAGATCGAGCTTGCGCAGAGTGGGCGGAGCTTGTTCGATTGTTGGAAAACTGTTTTCCGACCGAAGTGAGGGTACAAAGGCGTGGCTTGTTCAAGCTACGCCTTCGTAAAGCACGTGATTTTGACAGCTTGGTCTCAAAACGTCAACGCGTTATTTATTGCGAAGGTTGTCTTCTATTAGACATGAATAAAATATCATATTGTATAATATAATAGTGACAATTTGCAAATTAAGCAGCTTATTCGTACGCAGGTGTACCGAGATTATGATTGCACTTTGTTGTTCGTCCGCGAATTTATCTTCAACGACGTTCACCTTTGACAGTTTTTTTTTTAATTTTCATTAATAATAAACGATTTATTTGTAAATATCATTCAAGTTCAATGAAATTGAAATGATATTTTTCGTGAATGGTCTTTTTATCGATTAATTTTAAGAATATTTTTTTTTTAATTTCACAATCGAAAAAAATCGTATTTGAATGCAAAGTAAATAACATAATAAATTTAAATCTATTTGTTATGGAAAAAAATAATATGTATTTTGAGCATTTAAAAAAATCATAAACATAAAAATTACATAGTAAAATTTCAAATCAAACCGAATTTTCCGCACGAAAATCATACGCAAGCAGCACTACATAAAATAAAAAAATAAAACACTCACCGAAACCCTCAATGGTCTTCATGAACGGCGTGTCTGGCCTGCTGGTGAACTCCTCCCTCCTGAAAGCCTCCCTGATCAGGCGATAATCGCTGAGGACGACGGTCAACTGGTTCCCGAGCCTCGCGGAGAACATGGGCCCGTACTTGGCGGCGAGGTTCAAAAACTGATCGTGCTTAGCTCCGACCCCCATGAAGGCCAAGTAGCCGGCAACGGGCAGGCCCCAGGGGCCCGGCGGCAGGGACTTGAGCTCCTGCCACCTGCAAAGGGCCCACCTGGCGAAAATAAGGGCCGCGGCGAACACGGCCCAAGCGCCGCCTCCGGCATTCCACGCCCAGACCAACCCGGCCCAGACGAGCATCTCGACACTGAAGTGGACTGAGGAGGAGGTGCGGTGTGAGTGGCTGCTCCGGGTACCACCGACTATGCGTGTGCACGGTGGCCTTGCTGGTTATATAGCCGGGGCCGGTGGTGGGGCGCCGGCTCGGGGGCAGATCCCTCTGCGACGCCTCCGCCCCCCACCGGCCAGCGTTTCACGGTCGGCTCTCTAAGAGATCGATGGACTGCCGCTGATGCAGTGGTCGCCGCCGCGGACACCATGTCGGTTGTTCCGCGGCGAAAGTTCACGTTCGGATTTTTCGACTGTGCGTGGCTGTTGAGGATTTGAACTGCTGTAGAATGTTGCGGTTGATAGTTTTCGTTTGATGGAGTTTTGAGATTTTTTTTGTATGAATGATTTTTTTTTTGATGATGAAGTCGAAAAAATACACAATCGCCTATATATAATCATGGATTTATGTGTGTGTGTGTGTCTGTTCGAATGACTCTCGCGACTTTTTGTAGTATAGATCCTAATATGGTCTTTATGCGTATATACTTAACGTCTATAATACGATGCTTATTACCTACCAATTACTGGCTTTCCCTATATGACGTATGGTACAATAACAAATGAACTATAATATTTTTATTTTATTAATTAAATATTCAAACTTGATATTTAAAACATCGATTTTAAAATAAACACATACAAATCCTGATGTTATTAAAATCAGGCCTATATACTAGTCACCTATATATAATAGCGGATTTATGTGTGTGTCCGTTCGTCTGTCCGTCTGTCTGTCTGTATCGATGATGCTCGCGACTTTTTTTTTAATGATGATGATCAAATGAACTGGTTTTATTAATTAAATATTCAAATTGGGTACACATTTCGGGTTTTCACATTTTATCGTTTTCCGTTTCTTAAAAAATTCACTGCCGATGTTATTAACGTCGGGTCTATTTACTTATTATATAAAAAAAGTAAAAATATAGCTGTTTATATTTAAAAAAATGTAAATCGAATTGTGATTTTCGGATGAATTTGGTACTTGGGGAGAAATTGATTGTGTTTGCATGTTTTGTTATTGAATTGACGCATATGAAGCAGTCAAAATAAACATCAGTATAGATATGTTGAATATCTGAGATTTATCGAGAATGTTTGATTTAAAATATTAAGTGGAACGTTTATGTAATGATGTAAATTTCATTATATTAAAAATTAGTTAATTAGTTCGGGATTTTGTAAAAATGGGTAATTTTTTTGAAAATTTTCCTTTGAAATCCTATAAAAATTTTATGATGTCTTAATATGTTTTGTGTTTGTGTCATAGTGTAAAATTTTTGAAAATTATTCGGAAAATTTCGTAAATGTATAAAAATCCTTCTTTAGTAATATTTTTTTTTATCACGGTTTTCAGTTGCACGAAATTAATTTATAATGAATCAACCCATCAATTCTACGTTTCGGTACTTGAATATTATTAACTGTTCGATTTTCTTCTCGTTATTTTTTTAAAGAGTTAAGAATGGTTTATTAAAAATAAAAATATATATAATTTTTAATATTTCATGAGCTTATGATGTTATGATTTTTTACAGCTGGTTTTATGTAACAATAGTACATTTTAAGTACTTTTTTTTTTTAATTATAAAAATTCATATCATAATTTTTATTTAAAAAAACGCTTTTTTGATATAAAATAAACATTTCATATGAATCAGCATTCGAAATTAAAAAAAACAATAGTCTATTAAGCATTTTTACCATCGCCGATTTCACAACAGTTAAATTTCGACCCAAGCCAAAATCGGCACTGGTCACCTTGAATACTTGCCGCAAATCCATTTAAAAAATTTCCACGACTAATTATGCAACAGACCCCTAAACAAAGAATATTATAAACCCAAACAGCGAACCACCTTGAACGTGCAAATCCAACATTTTTTGCACCAAACCTCAACCGATGCATATGCAAATGGCGCGAGAAATTAAGCCCAGCGCTACCAGCGAACGGACACGTGTAAACCAGGAAACGACAATAATTTATGGCGGCAATTATGCAAGTTGTCTATGTGGAAATATATTACGGCTTTAAGCCATATATTGTATTTTCTATTCGACAATACGCGATGGTAACACACTTTCGCGTTTTCGCTCGGTTCACCAAAGCCGATTATTCGGTCTTTAACCGTTGTTTAATTTTCTCGTAGAGTGCATACAATTGAAAAAAAAATAAAATTAATCGGCGTGAAGACTCGCACAGTATTGTTTGTAATCGAAAGAAAAAATTAAAAAAAAAAATTGTTAACGAATCGTCGTTAATCGAAATGCAACGACCATACAGAACTATTGTTTGTAAAAAAAAAACTGGAACGAACCGAGATTATAACGGATTGCGTACTTTTTACGGATTTCCGAAACTGTGTCGTTTCGGACATCGGAATAATGTATATTGTTTTATGGTTTTTCGTGTGAATCCAACATATCTCGATTTTCGATTCGGCACAATTGTCGATTGAATGCGAAACAATCAACATGTGCGAAAACGAGTGATATAATCAGATTATGCTATTAATTTTTGATTTTTTTTTCTATACGTACAATCATCAAGTGATTTTGCAATATACATTCTTCGGATTCATGTGGGATTTGTTTATGTTTCGGGTTTATTGAACTCTCAAATAGGCATCGAGTAAATGTACGATAGTGGATATGTCGGTCAAGCCGTTGTGTTAAGAACAACTTACAATGGCCACGGGTCGCCGACACTCTTATCGAAATCATTATACCACAATTTCATTGATTATTTTGTCTTTTGGTCTCACTGTATTGTCTTGATGACCTCTGATGGTCTTTAGTGATATAATCATGTTTTGAAATCGAGCTTTCAAAAGCTCTTTTCGTATGAAAATGTATGTTTTGTTTAATTTTATAGAGCTTTCATTTTGATATAAATATTTTATTTGATGAAATTATTACATAATTGAGATTAATAAATAAAAAAATAATGCGTATTATTCAGCACACTCCAAATAAAAACTATTATTATACAATATTCTACAATATCTACATATAAAAAAGCAAATAAAAAAAATCGCACGATACATTTTTCGTTGAATAAGTTACCATGCGAAACCGAGAACAATCTCTGTTTAATTACATGCAAATTTAAGAAGAAACTTGACACGATTAACGATGAATATTTATTCAGAGTGCATTGCACTATTACATAACATCAAACGTTAAGGAAAAAAATTGCACATTGAATAATTCAAAGATGCAATTTCGGTCTCGATATTTGCATAATTTATAGAACCGCAGATTATATCACTATTCATAAATAATACATTACGCGATAAATGAATTTTATTTAATATATATAAATTAATTAGATGCCCTTTCGCTTATCTTAATATATACGTAATATTTTGAAACGATGCGATCGTGTACTAGTTCGATAAATCTATGTTTACCGCCTCGGATTGTACATTTTTTCTGGCAACGGTTTCATCACCCTATGACGACAATTATGATTATTTTCTTTTATTTTTTTTATACCTCGAACGGCATGTAGGTTCAGAAACGAAGAAAATTCGAACCTTAACGGATAAAGGGGTCTTCAACCTGAATGTTGCAACACGACTTCATCCGAGTTGACGTCATTAGAAATCGTTTCGGTTTGAGCTGGTCGATAATAAGGCGGACGAGCCTTTTGAGTTCAGAATATGTTTATCTATTCGTAATAATTTTAACGTCATGTTTGAGATTTGTTTTGATTGTTGGCGATCTGACATCGTTTCCGATGGGTAAAAATTGGATTCGATGACGCGTTCCTTACATGTGGAATGTGTATGCAAATGCGCGTTGATATTCGAAAAGTGTTCCGATTCTGATTCGGAAATTCACGCTATTGCTGTTATTAATATAAATTTGTTTATTGGATGGTGATTTTCTTAGAATTGATTATTTTCAGGAAAACTGAATGATTTAAATATGATGATAATAATTTGAATGTAGTTAGAGTAAAATTAACTGGTCATATTTTTTAGTTGGAAGATAATTTATTTTTTATTTATTGAACTTCCTGTTTTCGAAAATGCTATAAAAATTAACTATAAAAATGCATGCACGTAGAGAGTATGTTGCAAATTATTTTTTATTTCATTTAATTAGAATCAGTGAACTTTCAATTATTAATTTAAGAAGCTTATTCATAATTGGTTAATTTCAATTCGTAATTATCTTATAACATTATTTAAATTTGCAAAAAATATATTTCGTATTTTTTTTATTTAGGTTAGGCTGGGTTTAGATAGATTATAACTGTTTTGTAATTGTGAAAAAAATCAAACAGAAATTTAATCTCTGTGGCTTTCAATTAGTTTTTTTATATTAACAAATCACTTTGATGCGTAAAACAATTGACATTATTAATAAAGGTTAAAAATAAGCTTTAAAAATATTTATGATAATCTACAGTAATATTATTTTTTCGTATGATTTCAGTTATCTTTGAAAAATATAACGGCTCGACAGCTTTTTATAGAAAATAATCTCGAAAGTGCAAAAGTGCACTACTCCCTGATATATTAAGATCAATGACCGCTCATGAAATTTTTCGACAAATATCGAAATGTCTCATATGTCTTTATTGCAATTGTTAACCGTTTTTTAAGTAGATAAAATATTTTACATAAAAAAAATGATTCTCCGTCATTGTAAACGAAAAAATATTATCATATAGCGTACATTTATGTTTAACTAACTCAAATTTAATTAAATCATTGTTACTATCAGTTTTTTTCTTATACCACACACGTTACACTCGCTATAATGACACATTATGAAACATAACAAAGTTCAATTTGAAAAAGCCCTTCACATCGGATTTTCCACGATTGCGTTCGCTTATAAAAATCGATATCATTGAACTACGATACAGTAATGATGTAATTCTTGATTTATCATTTGAACGTAAAGCTAAAGATTTTGATGACACGACCTGTAATGACTTTTTATTATTATTATTATTATTATACATCATACTAAACGTATATAACAATACGTTTAGCACACATAACAGTGATATTTGTTCAAAAAGAATCCTGTTTTCTTGCATTGAATTTTTTGAACTATTTTTAACTTTTTTGTGCGTAAATAATTTGATATCAAATTATAAGTAGGTATATGAAAAGAAGAAAAAATAATTGTTTTACAACTATGAAAAATACAAAAAAATGTTTTTAATATGTCATTCAAAATCTACAGAAATAGGAAAGACTTATTTTTTCATTAAAAATGGATTGTAAAAAGTTGAATATATAAACATTTATATGAAGTTGAATATAAAATTTACAAAAGGAAAAAATCTTAATTTTAACAAAAAAATATGAATTTTTGTTATTAATTCATACTCGGCCACATTTTCGTTTTTGGATAAAGATCAACCTCTTTTTAATAAAAATTACTTAATGTTACGTTACCTTACTTTATCTTTACTTTACTATATTATATTAATATTTAAGGTAAAAAATATTATAATAAAGGCAGGTATATATTTAAAAAAAATTAACGTTATCATTCAGCGCATTCTAATGCATTTTCATTATTACAACGATTTAATATACATAAGAGTATGGAATCAATCAAAATGGCCTCTGATTTCAGAGGCCATTTTGATTTTGATTTATTTAAATTATTTATTATTCAATGGCCAAAACAATTGTCGTTTAATGGTAGTAATCTTTATTATTTAGGAAAGTCATTACAAATATAAAAAGTTATAACTTTACCAAGTGCTTTGACACTTAAATTTAAGATTTTCAAAAAATGAAGTAATTCAATTTGTGGCTTAATTGATCAAATATCACTGTTATATGTGCTAAACGTATTATTATATACGTATAGTATAATGTATAATAAGAATAATAGTAACAATAAAAAGTCATTACAAATAAAAGCTCGATTACTGTACGATATATTATATTTCAAGGATAAGATATTGGAGATTATTTCATTATTTTTTCAATTGGTTTTAAACAGATTCGCACGTACCGAGAGTTTTTTTTAAGTCTAATCAGAGTGTATCTGAATGAAAATATTATATTTGGATTTATGTATAAGATCCGCTCATACGGATCAAGCTTTATAAGCCCAAGCGGATAAGTCGCTCCGTCATTTTCGTCCCGCTATTTTGTCGCCGCTATTATTTGCCTGCGCAAGATTTCATAAGCATGACATGACCGAAATTGTATTTTTCATATTTTTTTTATTTTTATGGCTTTTTCAACATTTGCAAAAAAAATCATATTATCGAAAATTGTTGCTTATAAATTCTTTTTATCAAATTTGATAATTTTAATGTGTTAAATGACATTGGTATGTGAAGTGTTTGTGCAACTATTGACTGATTATTTTTTTAAATTATTTTTTTCCATGTTACAATATAATGATTATAATAAATAAAAATATTAATTAAATACATTATATTATATTTCAAGGCTATAGAAGTTCATTAATCCAGGAAAGAGTTTGATGACTTAAATGCAAAACTCACAAAAAATATATATAGGAAAATAACATATTGCGGAAGTTTCAAAAAATTTAGTGCGATTTATAAATGTCACATTCAAAATTGTATACAGTTTGATCTATGATTCAAATCCTATTTATAAAGTCAGATAAGAATTACATATTATTTAAACATATTAATATGAATGAAATCCCCTATATATAATAGAGGATATCTGTCTGTCTGTCTGTCTGTGTGTGTGTGTGTGTGTGTGTGTATGTCACAATGACGCTCGCGACTTTAAAACGATCGACGGTCGTTTTTTCGAAATAAAAACCAGAATTAAAAGCCAGAC
>JAOXNN020000088.1:619095-633958 GCA_028571205.2 Hydropsyche betteni | reverse complement strand
TATTCATTCTGAGAATTTTACAATTATGTATTTTATTTCAAACCGAAACTGATAATCGGTCGAATGTTAAAGTTTGTAACATATTGAAAATTAGCATATCACTAATAAATTTGATTTTGCAGTCGCATAATGTCAAGGTTGGTCAAAAATTTATCGATATGCTTCACAAACAGGCACGCATTTTTTGCCATTATTATTTTCTCATAATTTTACTAGATGATAACGAACAACGCCTTCGAAACTGGTTGTGCATAATTATGCACGCACAACGGATCGGAAAAAAAAATACATTTAACATATTCAAAAAAAAAAGCGGGAATGATTGATGGTCGTTTATGTTATTGGGTGGCGTGCGAAACGCGCTCAGATAATTTTTTTGGCGAACTTGACCTTCATAATTCACATCGGATACATATTTTACATTGAATAATAAAACTATTTTATCATTTAAATAAAGAAAATCTTAAAAAAAGTGAAGAAAGTAAAAAAGTTTACAGCGTGAATAAATTGCATAATTTTAAATTATTAAATTTGATATAAAACCAATTTTGTGTATGGGAAATTCGAATGTAAACATCGATCAAGGAAAAGCTTTCACGTCGAAGTAAAAAGCTTCGCACCCCGCTCGCACGCTCGGGAAAATCCTCGATTCCTCGCCTTCTACCCAATAGAAAACGACCAAACAAAAACCCCATAAATTCCCCGGATCCCCCTTAAGCCACCCACCACCAAAAGTCCATCGTCAGGTCAACGCAACATGGTGGAATCCGGCGGAGCGTCTGCTCGCAAAAAAGTGTTTTGGTGGCGAGCTTCAACAGCGGCGGATGCCAATGGCCTACGCCGAGCATTGATCCCTCTCGACATCTCGCTTTTTGTTTCATCTTATTTTATGGTGTGGATGTGTTAAGGTTGTGGTGTTTGTTTGCGTCGGGGGGGCGCCGGTTTTTTGTGTATTTTTCTCGCCTTGAAATATTTTCGCGATCACGCCGTAAACATACACGCGTAGACCGAAGGATCGATCGAGGATTTTCGAGTTCCAAAGTTCGGTTTTGGATGTGGGTTGTTAATTAATCTAGATTGTTGTCTGAGCGGGAGATATGTGTGGTTGGTCTGGTTTGGTTTCAAATGTGTATCCGTTGAAAAAACATTAGATACTCTATTAGAATACTTTCGATTTTTTGTTGAATCAATTTTTTTGACTCGTCTAAAGAAATTATTTTTGTTTAATAATAGATTTTTATCGTTAATTTATGAACTGTAAAAAAATAATTTATGTCATAAAAAAAATTTAATATTATAAAAGAAATAATTATGCAATGATTTAATGTCAGAATTTCGATGCTTAAAACTTTCCGATCATTTGAAATCAAATTGTAATATACACATACAAGTATTTTTTACTTTTAGATAATTATAAAAAATCTTTTTTAATCTTAACATGCAAAAAATATAATTGATTTTGAATTCTTGTTTCTCATTTGTAATTTGGATATTATTCATTAATCAAATCGCTAATGATAACAGGAGAGTTGTCATCGATCTATTTGTAATATTGTCTTTTTTGTTGTTCAATAAACGTGAAGTCTATTATTATCGAATATTTTTTATGTTGCAAGGTCGTTTTGATCTACACTTTGATTTTTGCTCTTGTTTCGTTTTTTATCCAAAGTTGAAGTTCTACTATAGTACAAATCAAACATATTGTATTCGTACGTAGTATCGTTTGATTCATGTATTTAAATTTTATTATCGGAAATAAAAAAAAGTAAATTATTAATACAATATATAAATATATAACATATAATGACAAAACTGCTCCAGTTTAAGTGATTATTCTAATTACGTTTGATAAGCACAAAAATGTGAGGCGCTAATTATATTTTTTTATATATATATATAAATGATTTTTTTAATTATCAATTTGACGATAAAAGCTCAGTATAGTTACAAAAATCACTTCAATATTATAAAATGCACAACGAACTAGTTTATCAAAAATAGTTGAATGAAACTTAAATAGATCAATGTGGAAATATTAAGTACATCTGTAGTTAGAAATAAAAAAAAATATATATCAATTCGAAAATTTTTATTGTTTATCGTATACGGTCAAACTGTTCAAAATAAATCAATACCGAATCACCTTAACATAATCAAATGTCACTCGGGCGCAAGTCCGATCACATAAAGAGGACTGTTTATAACTCGTTGATGAATTCGTCTCGAGTCCGTTATTGTTACCATCATCGGACAACAATGACGTATTTCGTCATTGTCATCCCCTCAATCAAACCCAAATACAAGACCGGCAAAGAGCAGAAAACGACAACAAACGGAGCGTGGAAAAAAATCAATTCGAACAAATCCAATGCGCAAAACGACATCATCAACCACCGCCTAACCGAAGCGAAACGAATCAATTCTTATAACCTCAACGGTCAGCCGTTGCAATTTCGTAATGTCATACTTTTTGACCCTACTCTATGCGTTGCAATGAGATGTGACATTGAGACATCCTGCACTTCCTCGCAGAAATTGTCTGTGCTTCTAAATTGATTTCAATATGATTTTTTTTTTGGTAGATGTTTTCTCGCTTTGTCGTCTGATGTTAAATGGAACTGGCAAGGCGCCGATTCGTTTTACACTATGTGCAGCAATGAAATTGCGTTGACATAATCGATTTGTAAAATAGTATCGCGACTATTATTCAAGGATGAATCAGTTTTATTATGATAAATGACGTCTTACGCTGATGTTTTGATACGTGCTACTTTCAACTGTTTGCGAATTCGATTTATTATGGGCAATCGAATAATATATATATTTTTTTATATAAACATCGATTTAAAAATATTAAATCAAATAATTTTTAATACTTTATAGTAATTCAGATGCGACCTTGAACTCGAACGAAAATTCGCAAAAAAACACTGTCGGGAAAAAAACGAAACAAAATACAGGATTGCGTGACACGTTCCATTAGGTTATTTTCGCTTTTTTTCGAACTGTTGGTCAAAACATTGCAATTTTTTAAATAAAACGGGTCACGGAGGGTTAAATGCCTCTCTGTTGTTGACTTCACTTCGTTTAATTTTTGCAAGAAGATAAATTTGTGTACGTCTGGTTAGACATTATCTCGTTACACGTCACGAAGTTGATTCACTGAATGCCCAGATTGATGACCAGAGAACCCTTGCTGCTGTTATTATTTACCACTTTTGTGTATGACAACTTCGATGATGTTGTTGCCCATGTTATACACGATTTTATTGACCATCAAAAAACAAATACGTCAATTTCCAAAAGCAACGGAATTTCGAATAAATCAAAGTATCAAATCTATGATTCATAGCAATCGAACGACCTGCTAATCACCGAGCAACGACCCATAAAATTAACTAAATAAACAAGCGGACCTACACCAACTTAATGAGTTTGCACAACTGTCATCACTTTCATCAGAATCATTGACCTATCCGAAGCAATGATCGATTTTATCATTCAGAATCGAATCGGTGACAAACAATGGAGATTTCCTCGCGTGCACGAATGTAAACAACGACATGAATAATTTTCCGCAAAGGGAGTTAACGGCCGTTACTCGGGGTCGAGTTACGACTGGTCAGTTACGAGCCCAAAGGTTGGTTTGTGTTGTTTTGATTGTTTCTTTTTGTTTTATTTCGCGTATTTTTATTGCATATGCGAGGGAGTCCGCTCGGCGATTTGACCCTTCGACTGCTGACCTCATTCTTTTAGATTAGCGAGAAATTCAGGACGAATTAAATCGTATATTTTTTATTATATAGATCAAGGCTAGATAGATATTAATAATATTTTTTATATTATAATTATTTTTTTAAATTAGCAATTGTGTTGTAACACGTGCGTAAGTTTTCTTCGTTTTACGTCAGGAAGACGCTCGTTGTGAATTATAAACGATTTTTTTTACGGCAAAGGAGTTTTGCGATCGTCAACGAGTCTCGTTTCGAATTCAGAAAAACAAATTATAATAAAATATGTGTGTAATAAAACGGTGATTCACCCGAGATGCCGCGTCTGTCGTATGAGTCTATATGCTAATTCGTATGTGAATGCTTTTACTTTTCACAGCGTGTGAAATTGTAAAACGAACTGAAAAGTGTACGTTAAAAATTCTATATATGGCGTGTAATGTAATATATGGATAGTTTTACTGTTGATTTTTATAAATTAGAGTAAGGAGCGTGTAATAAGAAGGGCTTCACTTCGACCTTTAAAATATGAGGACTAAAATTTGCGAAGCTTTTAACGAAAAGCTTTTCATATAAAGCTCTTTCATGGTAAGAAAAACAGGAAAAACCATTTTTTAATTTAAAATTAATTTTGTTTGTTTGTTATTACATTCATCAAAATAATTTGTCATTTAAGTATGACCGATAAATACAATATTAATCGCAAATATTGTTTCATTGGGAAATTTTAAACTTTTCGATTTCTAAGAATTATTTTTTCAATAAAAATATTTTCAACACTTATCGATCCAAAAACAATTCGTTTTAATCCTATCGCACTTTTTCAAGAACATTTTGATATTTTTTTACATTCCTCCATTACACGTGCCGATGATCGAACTACCACAAAATTAAATCAAAAGCCTCAAAACGCAATTAAACTCGCATTAAAACATCATCAATTCTAAATCCTAAAAAAAACTAAGGCTCAGAACGCGTTTGCAATATGACGCCAACAAAAAAACTGTATACCAATAAAATTTGCAAATCATTCGAGTCGCTTCGACGATTCTACGAAACGAAAAACGCGAACGATTCTTTGAAATGGGTCAAGGTGTGTTCCGTTTAAAACGCAACTCCTCATATTCCAGGCACCGAGTTTTTCCCGCCATCAAAATTTCAAGAAGAGAACACAGGCATTTTTCGATAGCCCGATAAGGAAATAATAAGAGGAAAGTTACATTCAAATCATCTGATTCTTAGAAATAGTTGATTTATTTTTAAAATATGTTAATACGATGTACTAGCAGTTCTATTTATATTGTTTGAGGGTTACGACGGTTTAATTGAATTAAATTAAGCTGAATTGTCAGCACTGTCGTTTGTGCGAGGGCAGTGCGGAGTGCGTGATAACGCGACGGGGTCTTTGGCCTAAAGCTGATAACTGAAGGCCACTAGCAGCTGCAGGCACGCATCGCAATGCGGATATACTAGTGTTCAAAAATTACAAATGAAATAGGAAAAAAACGGTTCTTGTTTACGACGTTTCGTAACTAAAAGAGGTCGACGAACTCGAATTCGGAAACGATTAAAAATATCCTTCAGCAATAATTCTTTTTTTTATATATTATATTATATCTAATTCAATTTTCTCTGATTTGTATTTCTATAATGAACGAATATTGGTCTTAATATTTATTAAATTCTTAATACTACATAAAATATCGAAAAAAGTGACTCTGATTATAAAATTTATTATTTTTTTTCTAATCGACAATAAAAAAAATTCCATTCAATTTATAATATTTTATATAAACAAACTTCTTTTAAATCTTAGAAATAAATCAACAATAGAAAAACATAGGGTTGTTAAAAAAAAAGAGCTCTTTGAACCGACCCTTAACGTTTTAGCATCTGCTTCAATATCAACTGCTGATTTCATCATCCATTTCTTATAACCGCCCCACGTAAAGGTCTTTGAACTTTAAATGCATGGTTAAATAAACCCTTTCCGTTGAAATCGATTTTTTATTGTTAAGGGTCGTTATGTATTGTATTTAGAATACATTGTGATCACAATGTGGACGTCACATAAATATTATCGTTATTTGAGCTTTTATTGCTCCCATCCCTGTATGGCAGGTAGATGTGATTTTTTAGGGTCGAATGTGCTGGAATTTTATTGTGGTTTAATTTTTTGAAGACATTTCCAGAATATTCAGAATATAATGATGAGTTTTTTCGAAGTTTTATACTGCGGGTTAGTCTTGTGATATTTGATCCTTTTTCTAATTTTTTTTTGTGGTTGACTTAATTAAAAAAAAATATATGAAAAGTAATTTTATGAATTTAAAACAAAGTCTCATGTTTCAAAAATATTTTTAAACTTCCATAAGAACACATATAATTTTTTCTCAACGAATTTTTCATTTTGACGTCATTCATTATCGAAATGAATTTATATCATACATAAAAATTATGAAATCGACAGCAAATGCGTGACGTTACAAAGGTCAAACATTTAATAATACTCATACAAAAAATCACCACCATTTTCTTGAGCAACAATCCACAAAAACGTCAACGTAAATTCTCAGTTGATGAATTACACTTTACAACAATTACGAAAATTACACTATAATTTCGTCAATATTAAACAAACATACCAGGAATAAGCCTGAAGCCCAAGGTCACCAATCATCCTGTTATGACGGAGAACAACCATTTATAACAGTTGCGGTCAAAAGTGCAAACATCACTCTTCATCATCACTCACATTCGAAAATAACCAACGATTTTCAGCCGACGGAAAATATAGTAGGATTACAAAATTCCGAGAACCGCGAAAGTCTTTTAAATGACAAATCGGAAATGCCCGATACATTGCGAACGGGTACGATGACCTATTTCGAAGAATCGCCGTTTCTGGGAGTGGCCCGATTCTTTGAATCATCAATGAAAATTTTCCATTCGGAAACATGTTTCATAATGAGAAAAAATTATATAATATTGGCGAGTCGGCATTCCGTTAAAATTTAACCGCAGACTGAAAAAAATTACTATAAAAAAGTGCATATGTTTGTTTTATGGTGTTCGCACGGTAGCCTTACGAGTATGTAATTATAGTGTTTTGGTGTATGGGCGTTTTCTTGCGTTTTTTATTTAAGGATAAATCAAATAATAGCTTTAAATATTTATGATATAAGAGGCACGTCTTATGTGCCTTTTGATCAACGGAATTGATATAATAAAAATTCCTAGTATTTGTTCGGGGAACCGGATTTTTTTAATTCATTCACTATAAGCGCCACTTCTGCGTATCGTTTAAAAAAAACAGATTGATCGTCCTTGAACTCTCTTAAATGTATTAATTTTGCGTAATATTCGAATTGAATTAAATTCGCGAACTCTCATTATGATTTCGCGAATCGTTTCGCTTCGCATTCATAATGCAATTATTGCATCGTGTTATGCACATTAAACCGAAACGTTCCGAAAAAATAATTGCATTTTATTTTTAAGCGCATCTTATATGACTTGTATGTCATTAGGTGCCCTTGCAAAGGTCAAAAAGACAAATGATTTTCCATTCATTTGTGCCGCCTGCGTCATGTTAAGATTGAGTTAGGTTAGTGATTTTTTTCGACGTAATATACATTTCGTATCCAAAATTTTTCATTTTATTCAACGATGATATTCAAAGATGTTTTTTAAATGGTAATTGATTAATAAAATCAATATACAATATAAGATTTCATTTTATAAATTTTAATATATTATATCAAAAAATTTATCCAATAGATTGAGAAACGATTACAATCATAACAGTTCATTTAATTTTTTTTTAATCGCAATCAATTGATGATTTTCGAATTAGCGATCGGCATCAACCATAAAAGCGCCTCTTTTTGCCCCCCTAGGACCTTTTTCGACACTTTTGTTTTATTCGTGTTTCTAAACAGATCCATTTAGAGACACGACTAATGGTCAAAAAGAATGGTCGGGTCTTCGGTGATAAATGCGAATAATTAATAATTCGCAACGTCTCTTCTGCGAATTGTTATTGAAACGGGACGGCTCAAAGAACCGCGGTATGTTTCAATGTCAACGATGATGCGCCTGAAGAGTGAGACAAGAACTTGGAAACAACAATACAACGCAATCAACACTGCCATTGTTGCTATGCTATGTGTGTGAAAATAAATCGCTAATTTTGATTGACGAACTCGCCTTCGGCCCGATGGTTAATGATATTTTTGAATTTGCATTTGGATAGGAGTTGGTTTTCTACACAATCATCGCGTTGAGTCATTCAGGTTTCGAGAATACTGCCTACGAATATTGTTAACCGTTGCTGCATTTCTCAAACTGCAGTTTTGCACAATGGATTTTGTATGCACTTGAGCAATTATTTGCATTACATTCGCCTACCGAAACGAGGTATTGTTTATATTGAAAATTTTCGAAAGTGCATCGTATCCGATTCAATTAATTAATTAGTGTATAATTAAAATGAAATATTTCTAATTGATATGATGAATGTACTTGTCAATGGACGATTTTCTCATGATTTTTCAATACGTGAAGAAATTAATATTTGTAAACCGCTGAAGCACACCTACTTCTAATGAAATCACCGTTTTCTGACATCATTTTCGGGTCCTGGAATACCACCTGAGATGCATATATTGAAGTCATTTTCCAAGTATTCAGGTAATAATCCTTATAAGGATTCACACATTAGCTCGTCACGCAAACCGTAACAAATGTTTATATATAATATTAAAATAACGATGTGGTTAAATAAAAAAATGAAGTTAAGTGATCCTAATCCTTTATGGAGGAAAAATGGTTTATTTAGATTTCGTTCATAATCGATTATGAAATTTAATTCCTTCTGAGAATTTTCGAAAATAATTCAATATTAAATCTTGTTTATGGAGTTCAGTTGTCCATATCAGACAAAATCTGCATACAAGGACTGTTGCGCCACTTAAATATTGAAAAAATATGTTACGATTTTGTATTGGAAAAAAAAGAATAATTTTTAAATTGTAACTACTATTTCGTTAATGTAATATTTTTTCATATCAGAAAAAAATTGTCCTTCCTCAACATCGTTCAAGCGCTTGAACGCAAAACGTCAATCGCATAACAACTGTTCAAACAATGACTGTAAAGTCGATCGACCTAATTTCCATTGACCGTGAAAATGCGTGATTTTATCGCATTTTTTTACGATTGCGAATTTATTTTATCAGCGAGACGTGCGAAAATTTTATACAGCACCTGTGTTCCGAAAAGCCACATAAATATCTAGAAATAAACCTATAAATATTCAACACTGAATTTTATTCGAATTTGTATTTTTACAAGGAAAAAACCTAAAATTAAATAAACTATTCACTATTCAAAATTTACTGATCGATGATTCACATATATCAACGATATTACGAATATTTCAACGATCATTTGAAGTGAAAATTTTACGACCACATTTTTTCTAATAGATCCACATAGCAATTACAAATAAACCAAGCAAAAAAAACCATCACAAAAACACACATATGGATGAAAAAACAGACAATTTTCCCGCCTCGTGTGAGAAAATCCCCCGAGGCTTTTCGATCCGAGATAATCGACCCGTTTTATAAATAGCACGCCATTGCGTGGCAAAAAACCGAAACCATGCGAAAAAATACGTCGACAAGTACACAAGCATTTGCGGACCTTGTTTATTAATAATACATAACACCGTGCAAATAGACGTTAAATTTTTTTATTTGAAAAGCGTCGCGGCGCCCGATTTTCCCGCCGAGTTCAACGCTCCTCGTGAATGATTGATGAAATAGGTCGCCGATAGAAAAACTCATTTAGTTCGTGAATGTCAGCTCATTCGTTATTTTATTCAAATCTTTGTGTGCTTGACGTTGTTTATGTGCAGGATTATGGTTCGGTTATGAAGAATTCGAGGAGTGTAGGATCAAAACTGGCAATTTTCAATGACGAAACGCTTCATGGTATAATATGTTTATGATTATGAGAGTTTTTACTAATAATTTTATGTAATTTTTTGTTTGATATATAAAATTATTATTTCATATAAAAATACAAAATTTACAATGGATCATCGGTCAATTCGTTTTCGAACAAATTTTGCAATTTCCGATGAATTCATACTGTGATTTTCAAGTCGGCACAGCCTGCGAAGTAAAGAACATTTGTACAATAGAATTTCGACTTGTTAAACAAATAGGCGTTCGTCGTTTTTCAAAATGTCAAACTTATTTGTCGACATTTCGCACGAGTTCGGTCTGCTGTCTGCGTATGTTATGTAACAGGGGTCGGTGTAATTTTCAATGCCACCGTTCGTATCGACGCAGTTCTCTTAGCTATGGCTTTTGTTGTGTATGTGCTTATAAATGCAGTGGTTCTCAATTTTTTTGATTGGTGATGGATGCTAATTGAGCTTTGGTGCATGAATTTTCAATTGAATTTTTGTGTGTGGTGGAATTTTTCAGAATTTTACTATGTGAATATACACCCAATCCTTTTTTTTTACATGATTCCGAAATAACATAGTACAAGGAAGAAGAACTGATTAGTTTTTACACAATCTTTTCAATGTAACACTATATTAAAAAAACGTACATATTATTAAGTCACGATCATAAGATTCAGTCCAGGCCAGTGTACTGTTATAATTATATATTAGTTATTAAATAAAAAAAATTCTATGTTTTATAATGATTTTACATGGCGAAATTTTTTAACATCACACATTTTTTGTAAAGTATATTTGAATAGAAATTCTATCCAAATATACCGATGAAATCTATCTCCAATTTTTATATGGTCTATTTTTATATATTATACAAAAAAAAAGATCGGTGTAATTTCAGTGAATATAAAATTATTTAATACATTAAAACCAAAGAACATTTTAAAAAGATCTTATAATGTATGCTAATTTGATAGATTTAACATTCCACACCTAATGATTTAATTTAAAACAGATCTAATTTTCATATATATTCTAACACATAATTAAATGTGTTGAGTAATATTACACAACACATTTAAAAAAAAAAATCCACCCACCCCAAACCGTACAAAATCACTTCCGAGAAAGACGGATCCTTCAACGCTTAATCGTTCAGATTCAAAACCCGTCCGCCCACATTCACCCTTTCGTCCAAGGGCAATCGTCGAGACGCTTCCAATAATTACAGATTAAAATTATCACTTTCGAGCGTTGAAAAGTCATCGGAATCCTCTCAAGTCTGTTGAACCCTAGCGTAGGGTGTATGAACTTGGCTTTACTGTGGCGCACGTGTTGCCGTGCATGCACCGATCGGCCTCCCATTCAAGAATCGTATCGGCTGTGATTTAATCGCCAATTAGTTTCGTAATGATGATCGTTAGGTAACTGGCTGGGTGTCAAACGATGGCTGGTGGCCGCCGGTTGGGTAATGTGTCGATCCGAGTGATGTATGATTTTCGTCGAGTGCGTAATCGATCATTGGTTTTTGCTGAAAATCGTGGACGGATTCTGGTGTTTGACTGTTGTGAAATGGCCTATGATAAGTAGGGTGATGTAATGTATGATTTTTTTTATGTAATTTATCTTTTCAGTTCGATCGTTTTACGACTTGTGAAATATTCTAGTCTTGAATATTATTTTAAAATGAAAAAGTGTTGAAATGTATTTTCAGCGATAGAAAACTGAATCGACCATCGAGAATAATACGAAATGTTAATAATCGAATCTTTATCATGCATTCTAATAAAAATCACGTATTTGTATATATGTAGTGAAATCTCGCTTTTAAGTTTTTACGGTCGAAAAAAAAATGTAATTAGAAAAAAACTTGGATTTAAGGTTTCGAATATGTATTTAAAAAAATATTCGTAAATTATTTTTTACTAAGAAAATCATGTATTTGATACATATTTTTGAATTTATATTATATTATATTATTGTAGTATAGATAAGTTCTTTCGATGATGTAAATGGATTCAAACTTTCAATACTAACTCATTAAATACAAGAACAGAAAACCGTTTAAATGGCGAGTTAAAAAAATAAAAGGAATTTAAAAAAATACAGATTCATAAATGTCAGCAACAAGCAACTGTTATATTTGAACAATAGTCGCAAATGTAATTAAATGTTTTTTTTTATAAAATTAATTAAATTTCAAACGTAAACTGCAGAAAATAAAAACTGGTATAAAATGCACTAAAAACGCAACGGACATAAACCCTTATATACCACGCATTTTCCCTATAGTTTTATTTTGTATTAAAATGGTATACCTCGTTGCCCAAAATTTTAAATTTGGACAACGAAGCATACCATCCAATCCGCAATTTCAAGGCGTATAAAAAAACCACCATTAAATAGATTGAAAACGCAGTTTCTCTAAAATTCCCAAACTCCTCCTTCACATAAAAACCATTCCAACCGCACCGCAAACCATTCCGAAAATGAGTCACCAACTTCAACATCCAAGTTCAAAACTACTCGACTATTCCAAGAACGATCACGTACCATCCACCGACTCAACAGATCGGAATCCGAGTCCATCTTCATTCATCCACTCCAAGGCCGGAGCAAAAGGGCCGCGGATGACGCAGGTGGCCGTGGGAAAGTCACGTCTCCTCCTCGTTGACGTCATCGGCCCTCGGCTTCTTGGAACCGGTGGCGTGGTGGGCACCGAGGCGGTCACACTCTGGACGGGACCGGGATCGTTGGCATGTGGAAAGTTGTCAACAACCGATGGGGTTCGTCCCTTCGGCTGCGTTCAAGGTCCGCGTTGCATTCCGGCTGGTCGAAAAGTGAAGGCGAGCGTCGACCTTCTGCTCCTGGTGTGTCCTTTTTTGGTGTCGGATGGTCTTTTCCATAGTGTTGTTGATGGTGACGCGTTTGGTGCATGAGGTTTTGGGGGTTCCGTTACATGTATAAATGGCGAGGTTCAAAATCTACCCCTCTTCACCTTTATTACACACAAGTCGTTAAAATTCAGTCAGTTTCATAAAATAAAGGACGAATGGAAAATTTCAGATAATAAAATTTGCTTTTGTGCAAACAAACGCTCTTTTCTTGAGAAAGTGATTCAAATTTCATGATGTATTATTTAAAAGCTAATACCGAAAATTTATTGTTGGAAAATGGTAAAGGCTTTTCTCAATCGGGGACTCCACAGCCTTGTTTAAAAAAAATAGTTTTCGTTTTCATCCATGTATTCTTTTTATAACTGGTAGATGTATATTACGTTACGTATTCTTGGTGTGTCGATGCATAATTATTTTTGTTAGAATCAATGAATTTGTTGATTTTTGATAATTTTCATATTATTTTTGGTCATATTTGTGTATTTAAAAAAAAATATATGTCAACCTATTATTTCTAATATGAATGAGCTTGCTTGGAAATTACAAATCACAAATTTCATCATTATGTATATTCTCAATATGCTATTGCATAATTTTTTTCACTCAAGTCAACGAACTTGTTAATTTTTCGATAAAATTCCTATATTTTCTGAAAATAAACCAACATATTCCTAAAAAAAATATGTATACTTGAAAATATATAGTCCACTAATATTGAACATTCTCAATATGTCATTGCATAATTTTTTCACTCGAATCAATGAACTTATTAATTTTGATAATAAATTGAGTTCATTTTAAGATAATATTGATGCAACATAGTTACAACTATCAATTTAGAATAAAAATGACAGATCTGAAATGATCCATTACTAGGATATATCTGATCTCAAAGTCGATGAACTTATTTTTTTAATCCAATAATTAAATACATACATATAATAATGATGCAAGAACCTTTTGTTTTGATAATCTTATTTTTAATTTTATCTTTTCAAATTTAGTTCATATTATTTGCATAGATTTAATTGTATGTTATGATACAAACATCGATTTGGTTTAAATTTTTTCAGTAATACATGGAGTTTATATAAAAAATTTATAATAGAAAAATTTGAAAATTGAAAACCAACAATCTATGTATATAAAAATGGATGTTTGTATGTATTATACTAGTATATAGGCCCGATGCTAATAACATCGGCTGTAGTTTTGTAAAGAAACGAAAAACGATAAAATGTGAAAACTCGAAATGTGTACCCGAATTGAATATTTAATTAATAAAACCAGTTCATTTGTTCAACATCAACAACATCATAAAAAAAAAGTCGTGAGCATCATCAACACGCACGAACGAACAGATAGAAATCCGCTATTATATATAGGGGATATTTGTTTGTTTGATGCCGTTTCACTCCAACACCATTCGACCGATCACCATAAAAATTGGCATGTATATGTATTTTTTTGTCGAGAATGTTGTTGTATCATTAAAATCATTTTGTAACTCGATCTGACGCTAATTTAAGATGCAAAAAATTCAGTACTAAGAGTTAAAGATCTGAAGTTTGTAGAATTTAGTTGCCTTGGTTACCACTTCATAGAATCATTAATATCAAAGTACTAAGTTTACGAGTCGACGATCTGTTGCCATGCTTTATGCTTTTGTTTTAATGAATTTAAATCATAAAAATATTTTTTTTTAAAGTGTAAGTCCCGAGCAACGCCGGATACTACCGCTATAATTTCTGATCGAAATTCATTACATAGAATAAAACTTTAACAAAAAGTTCTGAAAACTTTGAGACTTTCCTTCACGAAACGCGACGCACCCACCCGGAGGCCCTCCGGCTCGTGTCACTCATAGTAGTATTTTCAACCTTGACTATGAACGAAGTCAATAGAATCGGCAGCAGAAACGACAACATCGATACTATACAACATAATAGTAGTAGTAGAAGTAGTAGTACAGACGACCTCGCATATTTCCGTAGCGCGCTAGAACAGGCTCCGGCGCCGCGGAAGCCGAGCTTTTCGCGCCTTTTTGCACGCGCGCATTTCGAAATCATCGCCACGTGTCTATGGGATAGTCGAAAGGACATTTTTCGAATTCCAGGAAACGGTTCGACGCCGGAAAATTCCAACGGCGGTTTTTTCGCGATGTGCGCTTTCGGTGTTGTTGTGGTTTTATGGCGGTTTGCTTGAGGTGAGATGGAGTTTGGCGTTTTTTCAAACACGTGCCTGAGTCAATGTCC
>JAOXNN020000088.1:532361-618995 GCA_028571205.2 Hydropsyche betteni | reverse complement strand
GAGTTTTTGTTCCATTTTTTATTGATTCAGGATGGGAAAAATTAAAGTTATTCTTAGGGATTTTTTATTTTTTTGTGTGCTCTTTTCTGTTGCGGTGTCATTGGCTTGTAAAGAACGGATTTTTCAACCCGCGCTAGGGGTCCGACAGATTTTTATTGTATTTTTTTACAAGCCATTATTCATGTATATACAAAAAAGTTTATCGAAGCATGATAAAAATTTTAATTATATTTGAAATAAAATTTTATTATTTTAATGATGAAGTCAAAATTTTTTGCTAAATTTATTCAAGTGACAAATATTTTATTAAATTTAAATCAATTATAAATCATAGAATAATAAAAAAAATCATAATTGTAAAGAATCATTGCAAAATTTAATGGAAAACTAATACTATGAGTTTTCCGGCCTAGAAAAAATATTTTCCTCCCAAAAATTCTAAATAAAATTTACATTATTAAATAATTCTAATCGCTTTCAATTCTAATGTTTGTATAACTAAAAATTGTTCGCATAGCTTCCAAAAAAAATCATCTAGAAGATTTGTTCTGAAGGGGAGGCGGATGAAGGGCGTTAACCCCATAACAGTCAGGTACGGCAACGGTCACTTTTAATTTTCGACAAGATAGAACATGCTAGAGCCGAAAAGGTCTAGTAAAAAATCCAACGGTCGTTTCGTACAAAAAATACCGTATTTATCAGCAGACCTTCTTTAGAGATATATAATAGAATAATAGGGTTCATCGATATGTGCCCGCGGTCAATAACAACAGGTCCTTTTATTCATTCACACACAAAAAACTCAAACTAAAATAGATTCGTTAACAATTTTTTTACAATCACGAAAGGGCGGAAACTGTAACGATTTATTTGGCTGAGGAATTTTTCTGATATTTTTCCGTTGATAGATCAGCTCATAGATTATGCGTACACGCAAAATTTAACATTTCTTGCACGTGATCGACAAAGTGGAGCATTCTCGGTCGAAAAAAGTATTTATCAGATAATTAGAATATGCATGAAGTGACTAATCGTATGCGAAGGTTAATATTATATAATAAAAAAACGTAATATGCGTAATCTCTATGGGAAAAAAATTCATTGAAATTCGTCAGAGATGAGGGTGAAGGTGATCGTTTCAAGTGAAAAAAATTAGCACTAGGTCGTCAATTTTTATGACTGCTTATCTGGAACAGTTAATAATCTTGTGCGTTTGGAATCGTAATATTTTTTAAGGAAAAATCTGATTCGGCGTCCCTTAAGTTTACATGTATATGTACATTCTTTTGACTGACGAGATGTTAAAAAAATTATACCATTAGGGGATGAAATTCTTGGAAACAGGATAACGGATTTTTTTATGTTAATGCACTCTTGGATATGGAGAATGTTTCTGGAATAAGGGGCGTGGGAAGATATTTTTAGTAACATCAATAAATTAGAGATAACAAAACTTTACTTTTATATTTTCATACAAAAATATTTTGTAAAAGTTTTAGATTTAGATTTTTTTTAAATTATTTTTGTAGATTATTATGAAATTACAAATTTTTTTGTCTAATCAGAATAATTCAAAATCTTCAATCTTTACTTAAAAATTATCAAATTTAAGACGAAATTATTTAAAATTTTCCAGCAAAATAATATTTTCTCGATGTCAATACTGTCGAAAAATCAAACATTGATTAATTAACGAAACATTGCAGGGATCAATGTGTTCCCAAAATAGAATCATTATGACTCACCAAATCGATCCAACCGCAATCCAAAAAAAGGTCCAAAACATCTGAACATTAAAAGGATCCACCTTGATATATTGAATTATTTTTTTGAACTCAGAGGGTGAATCCCAGGTAGCGACTCTGGAAGCCTACGTGCGTTCAACTCTCCGAAAACGAACCCATTTTTTACAAACCCCGAAATGTCAACGACCCCGAAACTACAATAGACGCCGATATTAAAAGACCAACAAAGTTTCCTAGATCATTCATAAATCATGGATCTGTGAAAAATGATCTCGGCGTGTCGATTCTTGGAAATGCAAACTCTCGTTTTACCATCGCAATTTATTCAAATAGATTCGTGCGATTAATTGTGACTTTTCACGTTTCTGGACAGGTGACTGAGAGAAGTGTTATTTATTATTCGAAATTAATATTCAGTTCGAATAAATTATTTTTAAATAAGATCCACATTTCGTTATCGTGTTTATTCGATAATTTTTCGAGTATTATTCAACAAGGTGAAATAAAGAGAATTAAACGTTTAAATATATGTAAACTTACTTGTTTTTCGACTTACGTTATTGCGATCGGCAAGGATAAGTTTCAATCAAAAAAAAAAAATGTAAATTGTGCTTGATTGAATAAACAATCTGGTTCATTATGAAATTTGTAAATTATAAATAAATAAATAAAAATTATACGATTAATCATAATTGGAAAATTTGAATATGTGAAAAGGTATCTCAATGCCATCTTTGAACGATTTCGAAAGCTATTGCGGGAAAGCTCTATTAGATAATCGGAATTTCATGTAAAATATGATATTTGGCAAACCAAAATTGGCTTTTTAAAGGAAAATTTATTTGGAAATTTCTCGTATATATGTGAAGATCGTAACTTTGAGTTCGATTCGTCGAAAACGATTTAAATTCGTTGCGACGAAACGTTTTTTCAATTGTTGATTGGCTCGTTTATATCAATAGGGATAGTCCGAAATATTCATTTCAACCTTGGCATCAATACTTATACTATTTCAGATGTGCCGAATCGCGGAATCGACCATAATATAGCAATTTATAACTTTTATACTAATTTATAAAATAAAAAGTATAAATTTTAAAATATTATCGTTAAAAAAAATATTTTCAAAACGTTAATTAGATCATAATAAAAAATAAAATAAGGACATAAGAAAAAAATAAAAAGCTCTTTAGATGGTTAAAGAATTAGCTGTTACATGACGTTTCATAATAATCTATGATATGATAATATTATTATTTTTTTAATAAATCAATGTGCTTCAATACGATTTTGATTAATGTTCTAATCATCACATACTCATATTTCATCAATTTTTAAGAAGAACTTATGAAATTCACAAATAAAGTACGTATCTAGTTATATTCTCATCGAATATTAAAAAAGTTTCCTAAACAACTTTTTCAATATTAATTCAATACACCTGCTTCCAATATAACAAAAAAAGTGTCCCTTATCATGACTAATTACATTGCGCTACTTCCAATCACACGACGACAAAAATCGCACAAAACTTAGCCCATTTGAAAACGAAACACCGATTTTCCTCGTGCAGGAGCTGAATGCACCAACCTGCATGCATATTCGACGATGCATTTTTCGAAATGTGAACGGGCCTTCGTCCTTGCCTTTTTACCGTTGCATCGGCCGATCGGCCTCATCTCTTATCGTACATAATATTGTGTATTCATGTGTACGAATGTTACGCAATTGATGGGTCTTATCTATGGATTTTGTGACCTTAGAAGTGGACGATGATTAAAATGGACGAGCGTTGTGCAATGGCGCTAGGTTTATTTTGAGGGTTGGATGAGTGGATAATGTATATTTTGGATTTGAATCTCGCTTGGATATTATCGATAAATCTTTAGAAGATCTATCTATCTTCATTTTTTTAAATTGAAATGTTTATTCTTTGATTATGTTATGATTTTTCTAGATATACGGTTGCATCCTTCGATTTTATTACAAGAAAGTTAATGCATACATATGTAAATCAAAACAAACATAAAGGTCTCATTTAGATAAGCAATGCTTATATTATTTCCATTTTGAATCACAAAATGGCCATGAAAATCCTTATTCAAATAAATCTATTAATTCGTACATAACGATGCAGCGATATTTTCGATTAATCGATCAATATCGAAAATCTTTACACCGATAAATATTTCACATCCAAAATATAAGATAAGAAAAGCTAACGACCCCTGATCTAAATAACATGAGACAATCGAATTTCTGATATTTTTTTATATCTGGACTGATTTCCGAACGCGACCTAGCAACACCCGAGCGAAGATCCGAAGAAATTTCATGAAAATATCCCAAAAAAAGTCAAAAATTAATAAATTGCGTTATCGCAGAGACGACACACGACCGAGACGCATTTCGTATCTGAATCACCATGGCCTTAACCTTAATAGCGATAACGTAATTTGTCGCAATTGAGGTGAAGGGCGCGAAACTGGCACACGCCGCCGTTACATAACGTTATCGCACACATAATGTAACATTGTGCGTTACGATTATTGGCCATGTGCGTTAGCGTAACCCTCTGTTGACCTAAGGGTCAGGGTTCATGGGTTTTTGTGATATTTCGGAGTTTTAGGGCCTTTTCTTCGTGTGATGTTATTTTGTTTACGGGGTAGTTGGAAGTTTGTCGTCAGTTTTGCAAATCTGATATATTCGATTTCTGGATTGAAAATTATATAAATATTAAATATTTTTCGATATTTATTGAAAAATATACTATTTTTAATTAATAGAAACAATAAAAAAAGTCGATCATGGAATAGTTTAATTTAACTCTATATATATCTATGGGAGTGAGGTGCGTGTTTTAGGGATATAGTAATTTGATTATGGGTGGTATGTTGTATATAACGATAAGGTTGTAATAAAATACCCATTTATGTAATGTTAAATGGATATAGAAATATATAATATCCAATTGAATTCGATAGTCTTAAAGTAAAAAAATAAATAAATATGTAATTACGTATGTTCGGAAAATTTTGATTTGTGTATTCAGATTCTTGAGTTATTTTGTTTTGGTTTAAAATGTTATGGCATCGGAAATATCTTGTGTTTCGTTGAATAATATACAAGTTATTTTATTAAAAATAAATATCGAATTAGATTTAAATATTTTTACGTATTGTTTTAAGTCGTACTTGTTACGTACAAGGCTCTAAAGGTTGTTCATATTTATAGCGCGATGTTAATTTATTTCAAAACTCTTATATTTTACATCAACTAAAATATAAATTGTGAACGACAAATAGTATTTAGATTTTTCCTAATTTCACAACACACTTTTGAAAAAAATAATGAACAATTGTCCCTACACACAAAATTCAATCCACAACCCGCAACAACTTCAATACAACAACAAAAAAAAAATCGATTCACCCGAACCGAAACCGACCGAAAATTGCACCACGAAAACCTTCAACTCAACACGAAAACGGACCATTACTATAATTCAAACCCGAGCGAATCGAAATATAACTGCAGCGCATAAAATTCGACATTTCACATCCAACATCCGACGGTTGCAACAAACCGAAAATAAAAAAAACCGCATTGAAATTTCGGCCGGTGCATCGCGGCGACCATTTTTTAGCGAATGGGATAGGTCAGTGCATATAAATTGCACCGGCCTGTTGCAACAACCCGTTCTTTCCGCGGGTTCGCAGGCACGTTTCGAGGCTGCCAATTTCAAAATGGAAAATACAATAAACATATACATGCCATGTTACAAGTATGCTATGGGGTTATTGCAGAAAGCGCACCGCCTTTATAATTCATATCGGATGTCGTTTGGTAACGGTGGCCCTTTGCGTAATTCTGCGCTGTGATTGATGGTGGTTTTTAAAATGGGGGCTTCGGTTTGTTGTTATTTTGATTCTGAAATGGTTAAATGGTAACGTTTTTCGTTAAATGATTTTCCGCTGATTGTTGGCGGGAAATGTTGAAAGTTAACGTGAATTTGATTCGAAATTAAATAAATTTATTCAACGGGTTGTCAAAGCTTCTATTATCATATAAATATTCGATTATAATATATCAGATATTTTTGTATGATATCATTCGATATTTTGCTAGCCACCTTCAGATTAAGTATAAGATTATATCATTTGAATGTTTAGAAAAGTTTTTGTGACGCACATGTTTGATTTGCTGAATTAATTTCCTATAGAATATCGTAAAGCGAATTTTTTACGATGACAACTCAACGTAAATAATTATCGGGCGACTAACAATAAAAGATGACCGACCATGATCTTAAGATACGATTTCAATTTATCTATTTCGATTACAATATTTTTATAAACTACTAAAAATGCATACGTTAGTGAGCTTACAAAAAAAGTCATCGATCATATTTTTTTGTATTATTTAATACGAGACTATTCGAATTGATTATAATAAAAAATAAACGTACAAATTGTATTAATTTTGAAGATAAACCGAATCGAAAAGATCATCACCACCGACGAAACAGTCGATGAGGTGTCCAAGGAGCGGATTTGCGCTAAATTGGCCAAGGTTGGCCCGCCGTTGCGCAACATATGACACTGTTTCAGTTCGGGAAAGTCTCTGTGGCACTTTTAAAATTTTAATTGGCCACTCGGTCATAGCCGTTGTCATCGAGGAGAACCCGTTTGCGATTTTTCTTGCGAAAAAAAATACGACGCGAATGTGTCGTCCTTACGCGCGGAACGGCAACGGTACACGCTATATAGACGATTTCTGTCTTTTTTTTAACGTGATATATTTTTTATTAGTCTTGCATATTATTATAAATTAATGTGTTTTTATAAATGTGTAAATGATTCTTAATCTTTAGTTTCATTAAAAAACTTAGTATGTTTTGAATATATTGATGAAAAACTGTTCCTTTAAGTTACTTTTTTTAGAGTTATGTTATAACGATTTTTTTATAAAATCAAATGGAAAGTTTAATCAATATTTTATTTCCTATTTGAGAAAAATTTTTCAGCAGCTATAAAAACAAAACAAAAAAAAAATATATATATATATATGTATAAAAATTTACGGAAATAAAATTTCTTTTGGTTTTTCTGAAGAGTTTTCATTTTCCCCTTACGTAAATCGATACTTCTGATATCAAAACATTATATACATATATAATATTTTTTTAAAGATTTATAATAAAAATTATTGTAATATTATTGTGAATTATTATAGCACATATATTACTTATCTAATTTATGTTTATTTTTTAACATCGTATACTTTTTTATTTGTGATAAAATTATATTAAACATATTAACTATTTTATATGAAACATTCTTTGAAAAAAAGATTTATTCAATAGTAAGTATGATGTAATTTTTGTTATATTATTTTATTATTACTATATATTATATTTAGTTTTATCACCCTCATAATTGAATCTATACAGTTACGTACTCATAAATATTTTTATGCATATTATGTAAAAAAAAACGTAAAATATGATATGAAAAAAATTCATTATTTTTTAAACAATCCGGATAATCGAAATTCTAATAATCGAGATCCGTATAATAGAGATTCTACTGTATATTCATTTTCGATAAATAATTTAATCCAGCAAAAATTTTCCAATCAAATCCACCAATAATACGATACACAATATAATCCATATAATTTCTACTACGAAAACCTTGAAAACGAACACAAAAACATAAAAACATTTTAAAAATACATATAAACAACTATTCCTAATCGAATGATCTAATCCAAGCGACAAACAATCGTAGAAATGATCGATAATTGATCGAAGCCGACGAACGACCTCGACCGATCGTGCACCATTGTTATATAACACATCCTTAAATAGACGACGCGTGTTCGAAAAAAAGCATTCATTTCCAACGACTTTTTGCCCAGTCGAGTTGATTTATCGCCTAGCTGCGCCTCGAGCACATACACACACACACACACATTTCGTATTGTTTTGTATGCGATGTGCGCGATTCGGCGCCAAAAAAATTGTTGTTGCAAAGTTGCGCAATAACAAAGATCATGCGGCGTCAACGCACTGAAACCCGCCGGCCTTGACCCACTTCGGAGGATTGGGCTTTTTCATGTTTGCGGTGGATTTTTCAGCATGTGGTGGTGTTGTGGTTGTGGAGTCGGGTTTTGTGGGTGGGGCGATGAGGGTGATGGGATTAAGTTGTTGGTGGGTGGTTGAAGTTGTTGATTTGCTTGGATGTGAGGATGTTTATGGAGTTTCAATCTTGTAATGGTTTTTTTTGTATACTATATGTGCGAGGTAAAAATGGTGTTGGGGTTGAGTTGTTTGTTGAAAGTATTGATTTGTTTTGATATGAAGATGTTTATGAAGAGGATAATTTAATATGGTTTTTTTTTATATAATATAGTATGAGTTTGTAATATTAAAATTTGAACGTATGTTATATCAATTTTTTTGCAAATATGACATTTCAAAACAAAAACAATTCAGTGAATTTCTCAATAGGTTATGTCATGTTGATACGTGTATTTATTTTAAAAATCGTCATCATTCCATTTAATATGAACTTCACCTAAATATATTCGAAAATATCTGAATATTGCCATGGACCACATCGATACAAAAGATCCTATTATCGAATAATATTTTCAACATCGCTTTCAACACAGATTCCATCATATTTTCAGAAAAGTAAACAATACCGAGTCATAATCCTAGAATTAAAAATAAACACCATTCAAATTCAACTAACAATATCTCGAGTTTTCTTAAACCATTCTTAACACATATTTCAACAGATATCAAAATTTTTCATTAAAAAATCTGCATTCGACAATTTGTACACACTATACAATATTTATATTATCATTACAATCTAATGTGAAGATATTAATTTAATTAATATGAAATATGTCATTTTAACGAAAACAAGTCTAAAAAATTTTCTACCATAATAAGCTTTTAAAAGCTCTTTTCATAAAAATTATTCAAATAAATCAATAAATAAAAGCGATCCACTTTTAGACACAAATTTTCAAAACTGATTAAGAAATTCTTCACAAAAAGTCAATTTTATTCATATAATATCAAAAAATGACAACCATCCATATCCACCCATCAAATCCACAATCCAACAACCACCATAAAAACATCCATACAACCGAACGATTGCACAACTTCGTTACGCTTGCGTACAATTTACGAGCGGCCATGTCCGACCTTGGCCCCCAACAGTCACGATGATTGTCATCGCCATGGAAGATGATCCGTCGGATGCGAGGGGTCATTGGGCCACATGACTGGGTTCCCGGTCCGCTCCAATTGCCATCTGGGGTCAACTGTCACCGTCATGGCCACGCCGGTGCATAGATATCGTTTCGGTCTTGGAATTGCATTTTTAGATGGCTCGCGGTTTCGTCATCGTGTGCAGTTTGCGCGGTGCCGAATGCGGGGCAAGGTCGATGATGATGTCGTTGGAATTTCAGGAGACTTTTCCCCGTTGGATCGGATGTGTGGTAACGTTGTTGGTTGGATATTGAAATCGTCCGGTATTGGTTTCGAATTTTATGATTTTTGAATGTGGGTTTTTTTTGTGGATAAAGTCTTTCCGATGTATTCTTAAAAATGGTTTTTTTATTATGTTACGCTATGTTTGTGAAATCGCTTCGTCTAAGAACGAAGCAAAGAGGCCATTATTATAAAATACAAAAAAATTATGTGATAATACATAATTAAATACTTTTGTTGACGTGTGTTACAACAATTGTAACTACACGTGTCGAAGGAATTTTAATGCCTTCCATAAGTATATCGTAAGATATGTCCATTGAGATGTATATGAGAGATATGTCCGTATATCGTAACTGTTATATCCGTTGAGTGATTCCAAGCAATAAAAATATGCTGTTTTATTTCATTCAAAGCATAATGTGTGTAAAGAATTGAGGCATTCAAAGAATTGATATAAATATATAACGAACTAATGATATATCTCAACATAAGTCATTAAAATATATTTTGAAATTCAAGGGGGACAGGCCACCCATGCCTGTCCCCCTTGGCTACGGCCATGTGATGCACCGACACTAAATGGCATCTATACCAACAGATTTCGTTAAATTTCATAGACAAAGCAAGATTCTTTACATGGACGAAGCGATTACACACACGCAGTCTAACAAATATATAAAAATATATATATTTTGGGCCATATACTGTACGCGATACATATAGCTTAACATAAAATCGGTCACGCATTAGCGTTCAACGAGGTTGAATCGTTACAAACATTGATAGAACAGATCAGCGTTCTTGTTGTACAATAAAGGTTCAAGTCATCAACTTTGCTCCAGTTACATATTTTGGACACGTTCAAGAGCGCAAGGACATCAAACGGACAACGTATCCTTACCATAATCATTGGCGTCGTCGTCTATGTTGAGACGTGGGGACAATAACCTGGGTCCTTTTAGATTAAGTCCTATCCCGTACTAAGCAAATGAATGATTGCTTCCAATTACAAACCAAGGTTGGCGGATACAGCACGAGGATAATGAACTGGATTCTTGTTGTAGTTGTCCTATGAACGAAACATCGGGATCGTCTTCAGCAGGTAGGTGGTTGGTGTAAATAGCCATCATGAGACACATTATAAATTTATTCAAATACTTAAGAAATCATCTATGTCAAGATTTCGCTAATTTTCATCCACTTTTATCAATAGAATAATTGTTGACCATCCATCGTCCACTCTTTTTTATTTCATATCACAATCTTTTGAATGTTATTTCAGCACTTAATATATATTAATAATGACCATGAAATATTCACTATGGGGAAACATATTACGACATTAAAAAAAAAACCTCATATTTCAGAAATATTTCATCGGATTTTCCGATATCTAAAAACAAACAATTTGGTAATAATCACATGGAAAAAATTATTATTTATGCAATTCAGCGTTAAAAATAAATAGATTAATTCATTATTAAGCAAAATACACGATCGTTATCAGTTATATTTTATGATTTGACATAAAACGAAAGTGTCACTTATCAACAGCCCTATTAGCGAGAAACAAGCGTGAAACCTTGCCCGATTGTGCGAATTTTTGCTAAATAAAAAGCGACGCTTCGATACGTAGTTTTGCAATAAGCTTCTGCCAAATGTCAACGGTGCGGTCATCAATTAATGACTTAATCGAAAAGTTGCCGGCCGGTCGAAAAAAGTAGGCGAATGTTTAACGGTGTCAATGTCTGCGTAATGGTGTCAATATCTGCGACTTTAGAGGCTCTGTTTGTGACGTAGTGTCGCAGACGAAATAGATAACGAAACAAAATAAATAAACCAATCAAATCAATGCTAAACAGATTTAAATTACGATGATTATGAATATCATTTGAATTTTTTTTTAATTACTCAAGTTTTCCTTAATTCGAATATGAGTACGTATTATTTTTTGATTGATATTAAATATTGGTCCGAAGTTGTTCGGCTGAAAATCTTCAAGTTCAATCACAATTTTCAACAGTTGTTGAGAACCTAGTGTATGAAAAGTTAGATATTTTCCAAGAGGAAAAACTAGACAATCATTTCTAACCATCAGGGTAAATCATATCTTGAATGAATAACCATAATTTTAAGCCTTAAAACTGATGACGCAATCGGAAAAACTAATCCACGCGTTCGCAGCCCAATTGAGCAAATCCGCACATAAACAAACTCCAAAATTCGCAAATTTCGAAAGCCCATTGCTAAACCAACCTTTGAACAATCGAGACATTCTAAAAGTGCGCATCTTCGGCAAAGACACGAGGAATGTCGCCGCCGACTCGCAAGGACGCCGGAGTTACTTAACCGAAAATGGCGCACGCGAGATCGCCATTTTTACACGCGCAAATACGAAAAAAAGCGCCGAAACCGTCGCGCTGAAGAACAGGCGGCTAGCGAAAAGCAAAAAAAAAAATCGGCAGCGGTTTCCAAACGTCACGTGTCGCAAGTTCAAAGATAAACGTGACGGCGTAGTCAGGGCCGTCGAAAACTAGGCGATTGCCACGGGCAAATGTGCAACAAATCCGGAAAATCGTCGGCGACTGCAAGAAGTGTATGTTATGTAACTGGGTGTTTGTTGACGTTTGTGGATGTTTGACGTTTGATTGTGTTTGATGATTGGTGTATTTTTTTGTGAGAAAATTCATGTTTTTGGTCGAATGTGAATTTGAGCATGATAGTTCCCACATATAGTATGAAATTTCGTACAGTTTTCACACGGCAGATTCAATTTTTTAAACTTCAAATTCAATAAAGCAATTAATTTAATTGAACACTATGACAACGGTCTTAATAATGTTTTCGCATAGTTGAATTTGAAGGGTGAAAACTTAAATAGAATCCGACAACAATAAAAAATGTACCTTCTAATATCATTTTGATGTTTATGGGGTTGGTTAGTTTGTTGATGTTTTTGATAAAAGGATTCGTTTGAGATTTTATTTCAATACTCTCTTTAGATATCTGGTGATTTTTGTTTGGATATTGTGGTTTCAGATGCCTTTGGTTTTCCCTGGCACAAAATGGTGATGGATTTGAAATAGTTTCCCCATTACTGTGTTTAACTAGACTGTTACTTTCCTTATTCTGACTGTTGATGTTTTACCTTTTTCTATTTTTACGATCTTTTAATTTATTTTCCTTTATCATAGAAACTAATCCATATCCTGATCCTAATCTTTCTGGTGTTCTATGTAAACACAACTTAACCTAATTTTAATCCGGAGCATATGTAAATGACATAAATATAAGAAAAAAAACCTTAAAATAATATTATTATTATTATTATTAACAACTAAATTAAAAGTAGAAGTTAATATAATACTAGAAGTATAACTTCAAACATAATATACGAAGTTAATGGGGTAAAAAAACTTAATTTTAGTCCTGACCTAACTTTTCCAAAACATCGAAAAAATTGATACATTCAAATTTGACCTAATTCATGAGCAGCTCATCTATGGAGCAGTGCTCCACACACATTTCTCCTGATAACAATAATAAAAAGCCTTTATAAAGAAAATTAATATCGTACAATTTATTTTTTTGAAACTCAACAAACGTCAACAATGTTTATTTATTTTTTTTGGCGAAAAAAATTAAAGGGGGCCTTTCTACCTTATTCCTCGTCTACTTTTGAAATCATGAACCGTCCCCGACTTAACCTATCTAAATAAAACATCAAAAATATAAATAAAAAAAAAACAATCAGATCCAGCCCTAACTTAACCCTAGTTTTGACCTAACCTCTACTCCAAAACATCGAAAAAATGACACATTCAAACCTAACCTAACCAAATCAAAAATATAAAAAACATCAAATCCGACTCTGCCCCTCACAATCATCCGATTACAATTGAACGCACATTTGTTCGCCATTGTGCAACGGCTTGCAAATTAGATTGCGAAATCGACAATTGCCGAAACGCCAATTGTGGACGTGTAACGTGTGTATGTAACCTGACGATGTCGTGTGTGGCGAGGACAGAAACCTCGGAGACTCGATTTCGGAGACGTTTCGCCATCATGTCGCACTTTCCGCGGGTTACCAGGTCAAGAGAACCTGAACGATGACCGCCACCTGATTGTATCGGCATCCCCGTTGTGGGTTCATGTGGTTTATGTGGAGTCGGTTTTCATTCATGTGAAAATAAAGAGTTTTTGATATTGAAATGTTTATTTGAATTGGGAAATTGAGATTCGTTGAGTTTTTTGCGTTGTACATTTTGATATTGTTTCGTTGGGATACATTAAAATATGATTAAAGTTTATAAATATAATATAATAAGATCAAAATCGAAGCATTATAAGAAAGTACAGGTGTTCCTCGTTTAATACGGTAAATAGGTTCTGCTAGATTGTCATGTAAAACGAAATCGTATTAGATGAATCGTTCAAATTTATCGAAAAGTAGAATCTTTCACCATAAGAAACCTATCTAGGTTTTTTTTTAGAAAAATTAAATAAATATATATGCAAATATCCAAGCTTTCATTCTTGCTTTTAAATTCACTTGAGACTTATAATTCATTGATAACGAATGATTCATATGAAGACTTTGAGAAATTAAATGTTTACAAAGAGTATATATTGTTTATCTTCAGATATCTTTTTTTAATAGAAAAAAAGGCATGTAGATATTGTAAACATAATTTTCAGTAATTTTTATCACTTTACGTAACTCAGTGAAACAGAATTTCATCAAAAACAATTTTTTTTCGACAAAGCAGAAACCGTATTAAATGAGGGATTCCTGTATATGATTAATCAACATTGAAAACGAATTGTCAAATCTTCCCTTCGGATTGTTTATAAAATGGTAATTTCGAAAGATCTCGTACTGCACATTTTGCTGCTTTGTTTAAAGTTTGATTTGAATGTGTCTGTAATGATTCTAGAGCTTCTCTCTGTTTTGTACCCCAAGCTGAGCTGAGAGATTTACACAAAGCACTGCAGCAATATCTGCCGAGAAGATCTATAAGGATGCACATTCTGATTTTCAGAATGTCGCTTGGATGGTCAAGTAGTTTACAAATATCGACACCTTCGTCTTCGAATAATACGGATTCCACTAGTTCTGCATTTTCTGGTAAATCTTGTAATATGACTGTCATCATTGTGACTGTATTCAATGTTATGCGTAAAGATATGTCGTCTAAAATTTATAATAAGAACATTAGTACAAATTTTTCAATTATTTTATGAGAAAATTGTTAACTTACGTATTGAAAGAAATTGAGCCATCAGAGTAGCAGTATTCAGTATTGCTACAGCGTCACAAAGTTGTTGTACGAAAATAACACCTCGTAAACATAATTGAGTTGTCAACTCTATCAATCTAGATAAAGCAACCATTTCTTCATTTGATAATTTCCGAACCAGACTAAATAAAAAGATAAATTAGATCCATGTTTGTTTATTTAAGAACTTAATAAAAAAAATCATACTTGGATATTTTGTCGTTGCCAGATTCAGTTGCACTTTGTCTAACCAATAATCTGGATGCATATACCAAATTTGGAACTAGTTTGACATCTTGATAAACCTAGTCAAGAAAAGGATTATTAAATTTAAATAAAAAATAAAAAATCAGTCTTTCAATAAATATAATAGATACATACTTTTAAAATAGAATTTATAGTGTGGCAAGAAACATCTGGTGCAACCATTGGTAAAGATAGCAAAGCTGCTAAAGATCCGCGAACTTCTGCTCCGGCTCCAGAATGTCTCGCTACACTTACAATCATACTAACCTATAAACACAAACATCAATTTAAAAAAAAGTACTACAGTATAAAAATAATCAACGAAAAACTCACAATATTTTGTTGCATCAATGACTCAACATCACCTTCCATAACCTCATTCATGTTGGATCTCATAAAAGCTAGCCATTCTTCTTGTTCGATAGGATTGCAATCATCATCTGAAAAAAATTCGAATGTAAAAAATATCAGATTAACAAAAATAGTTTATTGAATAAGATTATCGTATTACCGAAAAAGTTTTGAGCATCGCTGTTATTATCATCTAATTTTATATTTTCAGATATTTCACGGATGTCGTCGTCACATTTCTCTTGCTTTTCTTGAGATTCTTTTAATTTATCAACGGTAACACTCGTTTGTAATGTGTTGAGTGCGACAGGTTCACTCATTCTTCTTCCTTTAACCTTATCTTTGTCCCCAGTTTTACTTAAATTCCAAGATTTCTTCAAGCTTCTCGTTAACTTGTTTCCGCTACCAAAGCCAAATTTTTCTTTAGAAAATTGTAAAATTTTTTGCTTGTAAGACGGCGGTACGCTTTTACTTAAAACTGTTTCTTTTGAAGGTTTACTATTTTTGGACGAGTCTTTATTATTTTTTTCAGGGTTATTATCGGTGCTTTCTTTTTTGTTGGTTTTTGAATTGGAACGTAAACGAATGGAAAAATTATCTAAATTTTGACTTAGTTTTCTTCTACTTAATTGATTATTTATGCCAGTAGAATCTTTTTTGACTGATAAATTTTCTTGACTTGTTTTATTTACGATATTGCTCTCTTGATTTTCTTTAACGACTGGCAAAGCAGCTCTTGGTTGAAGTGTTAATTCCGCCATATTTGTATCTAAATTGCTTATAATTAAATTATCTTGGTTAAGAACTTTAAATTCATGAGTCAATAAATCAGCATGGGCTTCAGTAATTGTTTGAATTTCTTCGTCATCAGTACGAAAGCTATCTCTCATACTGACAGCACTAACGGCTCTTATGCTATCATCATCGGAAACAAGAGCACCTTCAGCTATTGCGGGAGTATTTATGGCTGCACCCATCATTTTTTCTCGATGTTCTAAAATCTTAACAGCTTGAGGCATAAACCTAAATTTGGACATTTAAATATAAATAAATTTTCAAAAGATCCTTATCAATTTTTTTAAAACATACTTTTGAGCACTGTTCAATCTTTGCTTTTGCAATTGCTTTGCAACCATTTGGCTTTGAGTTAAAGGTATAGTAAATGGAGAATCTATGGTAGATTGTTCTTGTAGTATGAGAATATGTCCAGCGACAAAAGGTTGAATTAGTATTTCAGGCCACGTAAGTCGTAAAGACGGATCTTTATGAAGTAACCCCTGTTTTGATGATATACGTTGAGTACTTATACAGTTAAATTGTATTAAATTTATATAAATAATTATTTACTTGTAAAAATGAAATAGCTTGCGGAGAAATGAAGCTAGGCCATTGTACAGGTCGATGTCTTATTAAACGTACTAGTTGTACAATCGATGATGTATAAAACGGTGGTTGTCCAGCCATCATTTCATATACAATACATCCAAGAGACCATAAATCAGCCTGAAAATTGGATTATATTTGTTTTTATTCAAAATAAAAAGCATATAACAATTAATTTTCATACTTGATGATCGTAAGGTTTTTCATCGATTAATTCTGGTGCCATATAAAGAGGAGTGCCTTTGATAGAGGTCAGAACATGAGTACCTGTTGTCATATTACGAGCTAAGCCAAAGTCGCATAATTTAGCTCGACCATTTGCATCGATCAATACATTTTGTGGTTTTAAATCCCTTGGAAGAATATATTAATAAATATCAAGTTATCCTTATATTATAATAACCAAAGAGTTAAAAATTACCTGTGTAAAACTCTATGAGAATGCAAATAATACAGTGCTGAAACTAAATCCCATGTCAAAACTTGAGCTTTAGCTTCTTGTAAACATCCTTCCTTTCCAAGTGTACTGTGCAATTCTTTTTCCGCAAATTCAGTTACAACCACTAATTCTGAATCCGTATCGAAGCTTTCAATCATGCGAATTATGTTTGGATGTCTTAAATGCTGTTGGATATCGCATTCTTGTCTAAGATTACGCAAATCTTTCAACGAACGACCTTTCTATTTAAAAAGCAAAAAAATACGTGAGCTCGTTGATTGGATTTAGTTAATCATATCAAAACATAATAAGCAACCTTTCTGATAACTTTTAACGCGTAAATCCCATTGGTTTCTTTGTTTTTAACTTTAAAAACGCGTCCAAAAGAACCTTCGCCGATGAACGCTAAAACACCATATTTCTCCATTTCGTACAAACACTCAATAGAAAAATATCCCAGTTATCAGAATATTAGATAATATTTAAGCAAATGTATGCTTAATAACGTAAACTACGATCATAATTGACAGGAGTTGAGGTTATAGTTTGGGAGAGACGCCCATTTTATTTTGACAGCTGATGTCGTTCCGTAAAGACACACTCATCATTTAAACTTGTTCTTGGTAATTTTGTCTAATAACCGGAATTTATATTTTATCATATTACATTTGTCCTTAAAAATACTTAATAATTATTTTAATACTAAAAAAATCCGAAAATATCATGTATTCAATTTAAAAAGTGTACTAAATAAATTTTATTTTCAATTTTACTCATTTTGTAATTTATAATTTGAATTCGAATCTATTTTGCAAAAAAATCTTAAAAAAAAAGTCAAATTGAAAAATCAACCAGATGTGCACTTCTCATCAAAGAGCATTCAAAGTTTTCTCGCTCACACGTTGCGGCATCCGTTGTGTTTATATTGAACCAGTTATAAAGCGCTTCGGTTACGACATTCTAATGTTGTTGAAATAATTTATAAATGGACTATAAATACAGCCGCCGACGCCCAAGTATATAACGAGACTCACCAATTGCCTATAACTAAACTCCCATCCTAGTACGGCACCAAACACTCGAATCATTCAAAAACAACCACCAGCAGAAAAGAATTTTTACAGCATTATAAACTTAAACTGTTGAGAAGATTTATTGCAAACAACGCGACACACCCACAACCGACCGAAACAATAACAATACAATCCCACGACCACATCAAACGACAATAAACCCGACAATTATAAATAGCGAACCCCAGACGGACAGACCCTCGGATCATACGCAATTGAACCACCTCCGTAACATATTTACGTTTATTTTTTTCGGCATCGACACTCTAATCCGCTATAACGCGAGATTTGGCCCGCGGCGGGTACAAAAAAGAAAATGGCCGAGTGGTAGAACCGTGGGCCGAGTTTTCTTTGCCGATTCCACAAAATGGAGCCAACGTGGAGCTTTTTGTTCGTATTGCGCTTTTTCTTTCTAGAATAATTGGAGCGGTTTCGAGTTTTGGCAGAGGAGCTTTTTTCTTTTTTAATTTGTGTTCGATTGTTTCGAGTTTCCGTTGTGCGTCTTCGTCAAGTTTCTAATAATGAGTATTGTTTGATGGTTTTTTTCGGGTTTGGGTGCAAGCGCCAGAATGTATTTAAAAAATGTCCATTATTCTCATTAGTGATGTTTCCGCATTTTAAAATTTTATGCGTACTTTGTTGATTTTGAATTTTAAATTTATGAAGTTTATGTTGCAATTCTTTGTTATGTTTTTCTTAAAGCAAAATATACTTATTGTACTAGTTTTTTATATATTATATGAAAATACTACATGATATTTTTGTACATTGGAGATAAAATTTTTATATATTTTTTTGATATTTGATTTATTATGTTTTTTTTTTTAAATTAAAACACACTTGGTATATTTTTGCTTTGATTGATATATAAAATAAAAAAAAAAAAAACAATATAGTGACGTTGTACGATGAAGGGTGACAATACCTCCCAAGACATAATAACATGTTTTGCATAACCAAAAATTTTAATATTTTTCTTTTGCCTAACTATTTATAATACCTATATCGGAACAATTTTTTTTACGTCTATTCTAATTCTGTTTATATTACATTTTCTTTATATAACAAAATATTAATTATTAAGATATTTAATTTTAAAGTTTGGAATTAAATATATAATAGATATTATCGTTGCTATTAACATTTTTATTTTTTTTATAATTATATCAGTTTATTTGACCGTCGGAAATTATATTAAATTACTTTTTTTAATGCAATTTAAAAAATCTAATAAAAAATAAAACACAAAACAGAACAAATCAATTTTTTACAAAAACGACTAAACAAATGCAAAACACGAAAAAACGGAACTGTCACGTATGGTCACCCTACTAGACAACTCTTATACGAAAAGTTTTTTTACATTACTTTTTATATAAAAACATTTAAAATTTGAAGATTGAATGAATTTTTACTATTGTAAGAAAAGTTTCACCTGAAAAAAACATACCATTGAAAAAATGAAGCGAAAACAAATCTTTTTCAATTACGAAATAAACATCTCACATTCATATATTTTTTAATCAAAATTTTCATTTTTGCTATGAATTACATGAAACAATATTCAAATATTATACATCCAATCAATTTCGCATGCAAAAAGATACGCAAATATATAATCGAGAAATACGCGAAGTTGTTTATCATCATGAATCAACTAATGCAAAATCATCGCACTTTCAAAGTTCAACGCATACAAAACGCACGAACCTTGCCAAAAACCCATCCGACTCCCCAAATGCCCTAAATCATTATATTTCGATTAACTTTTCCGAAAGAGCATAATTAACATACACTGAAAAGCAACGCGAAAATACGCACACGCCATTACTCACGGGTTGCGAATTTTGCGGCCGTACTCGGTTTTTCCAGAGTTGTTATGTGTATTTTTCGTGTTAAATATAGATATAGTGAGCGTGCTGAAAAAGCGCAGATTTCAGTGGAAATTCACCCGTTGCGATTGTTTTTCAGCGCGCGAGTACGCAGTTTCGTTTCGTCTATTGTTGAAATAAACAAAGCTTTGTATAAACAATGTCAGCTATTTATAGATTTTGGCGCCTTTTCCGCAGATTCGCTTCGTTTTTTTGATTAGAAATTTTTTGTTTATGTTAATTTTTGATTTTCTCGTTTTTTTATCGTCACGAAGATTTCAACAATTCTACTCGACGAAATTTATCGACGTATCTAAATTCGATTGATTTTTTTATGGAAAATCGAACAATTTTGCATTAGAAATTGAATTTCTCAGAAGAAAATGTTGTAGAAAGATTTTTTCTCAGTCCCGGAGATTACTGCTGTTTTCCCGATGGCTTTTTTTAATCGTTCGGTGATGGCTCGCCGACAGGCCACCGGCTTTTATTGTAATGTTGTTGTTATTATTGCCGCGGTTATTCTTGGATGCCAACCACCAATATAACGACATCGTTATCAAACGCTGCGCAACTACAGCACAACTTTTATCAAGTCAATGCATAATCGACAAAATTTTCTTCTCAACCTTCGGAATAAAGCAAATTGGGGACAATTTGAATGTGTATTGCATAAAAATTGCGTTAAACCTGAGCATTTAATAAAATTTGTGTATATTAAAAAAAATGTGCATTCGAAAAATATTTTGATGATTGAAAACTAACGTATTAAATGTGTATTATAATGAATATAAATAAAGGTAGGTAAGACCGCAAACGTGAATAGTGCAAAATTATAATAACTGCATGACCATTTATTTACAACTTTCATCGGGGTGCGATTTAACTGTGTATTGAAAAAATATAGATTGTGCCTTGAGACGGATTGCTTATGCATTAGAATAATAAAATAACACTAGGCTCATAACGTTCTTTTGCTTCGTTCATATAAAAACAAAAATAATCGTTGACAGTTGACAATTGTATTGTATTACCTATGGTGGAAGATTTTACTCTGGCGAAGCTACCACCTCTCGAAAATTTCAAATTTCAATTTCAAACTATTCTTTCTATTGCACATTTCATTTTTTTTAATTCTCTAAATTTGAGATTTGTTTTCATTGCACATTACGAACAAAATGTTGTTCAATACGAGATTCTTTAATGCACCAGAAATAATGCACATCGTATATTATTTTAATGCACTAGCAATTCGTTTTAAGGCATAATCTATATTTTTTAATGGAAACCTAAATCCCATGCAATCAAATTCTTCTGCATTATTACGTCTATTTTCCACCACTATTATTAAATCCACTTAATACACACCAAGAATGCAATGCATCATAAATTTATTTTCACACCAAAACGCCACGTCCTATTTTAAATATCGCACATGATAAAATATATATATATAAAAAAAAATTCAGCGAATGTTTACAATCGCATTAAACACGTCGACGGCTCGATTGTTTACGCGTAAAACCCAAATATTTTCAATGCTCAAATTTAGCGTACGCGCGACCAGATTTATTTATTTTTATAAGCAGTTTTTGTACATGATTTGAGAGCCGCTGGTTTTGTCTGAAGCGAACGCAGTTTTAGGCACGTCGCTCGCTTCGAAATTAATCGTTCGACATAATTTCGCGACGGGTTGTGTTATGAATGAAGGTGTTGCATAATTTTGGTGTTTTATGTTGTTTTAGAGAAGTCAAATGATTGATTGTATGAGGAATTATAGGTTTGGTTGTTGTTTGTGAGTGGAGTAAATTTTCGATGTTGGTTTTGGGTGGGTTGAGTTTTGGGTGGTAGGAAAAATGATGCGTTAGTGAAATGTAGTTGGTTTTTTGTTAAATTATTGTAAAATGGTTGCTGAATATTTCATGATTTTTTGTTGTGGTAGATCTTGTATTAAATAATAGGAGGGACTGTTGCCAACGGTTCAGCTTAACTAAATTGTTTCTAGGTCTTTGGATTGAGTTGCAGAAAGTTCTTAGTAACTGTAGATATTTTTGAAAGAAAAAAATTAAGCATTTATAGAATCGTAAACTCTTCACATATTTAAAAACGAAGCCGTATTTTGATAAAAAGAAAACTTTCATTCATCAAGCTTTTAACAAACGTTAAACATTCGAAACATTTCCACGAAATTTTCATAAACTTTATCACAAATATAAATAGATTTGTAAAATTCTCTCAAACAATACATTTCAATCAAACCGAACTCAAACAACAACCAACACAACAAAGCTACGCACATTTCCGATACATTTCTCAGAACGAAATTTCACAAAAGCTTTTCAGAATACTTCAATTCCACACCATCAGACGCAAAATTTGCAATAACCTCGACCATCTCCAGCAAAAATTGATTCAAAATCGCAAACACCCGATCGGAAAAGCACAATTTCCACGGTCATACATCAAAGCTTCTCGCGGATTTTCCTCACCGCATAAATCATTGCGAATTAACTGCAACCTCGTCGTTAAGATGGAGCGCGTTTGTTGAAAAAAATTCAGCAAATCTATACGGCAAAAATTACTGTCCGTTTCGACTTTTGAATGCGCTCTTTCGGCCGTTAAGATGTTCTATTTCCGAAACGTCAATAACGGCGATAATTATCGGTGGCTTTATAGTCGGTTTAACGGGCGTTACAGACTTGTTCGAACGCGTCGTGAAGAATGTATGGTTTTATTTTTTAAACCAGAGTTTGGATTGTCATAATATTTAATGAAATAAATATGTTTAATGTTGTTTATATTGGGAGTAATCAAGAGTTATATTGTTTGGATGTTGCGACATTGGTATGCTTTTGGGTGATTAATTTTTTTTAGATTTTTTAAATAATTAATTTTTTTAATTTAAAGAAAAACTTAATAAAAATTGATTAGTTAATATGAAAATGTTTTTTTTTTCAATCTTAACATTGATATTTATGGATATCCAAAAATTTTTCTTTGCAAATATCAACATGCAAAATTTTGCCTATTCATTTTACAAATTAGGATCAAATGCACTTCAAAAGCAACGAGCTTTTAAACAATTTTCAAACATATCGTTAACACCATACTTAACTACAGAACATATCACTTACATTTCAAAAACAGTAACCAAACAACCAATGAAACCACAGAAAACCATCATCATCGCTAACCACGCCTCAACAAAGAACCCCATACCGAACTCGTACAAATCCCATTTTTTTCGTCATACAGACGTTTCTAACACCATCGATATGCATCGTATGCATCCGGAGTGCATTTCCATCGTCTGTAGAAGTCCACTAAAAATACCCGGACATTGCTGTCGATTCCCAAGGAGTTTCGGTATATAAGTGGCGCAGCTTCGTCGTGACCACCACACGTGCTTCGACCAGTGGCCAGTGTCATTTCGTACCGGACTTTGCATTAATACCCTGAGCAGACATGGTGGGTCCTTTCATTTTATTGTCGTTATATTTAATGTTTTATTATGCTGGTTTTACTTTGATAATTTTTAAAATTGAAATTCGGATCGATTTTCATGTTGATAGGTGGAAAATAGTTTGAACTTTTCTTGGTTAATTGAATAAATTTTTATTTAATTTGAAAGTTATTCGAAATTATTTGTATTTTAAATATTAATTGGTACATAAGTCTCTGAGAGCTCTGTTCTGCTTTAAGGCTCCGTTTTAGAGCCTTATATGTAATAAGCTGGACTCAAAACAATACTTTTAAAAATATTAGTTGATAACTGGATACATAGTATATGTTGAAATTCTTGAAATTTTCTTATTATTTTTTTTTATCCAAAATTATTGTAGAAAAGTGAAACTATTATCTTTTTTAGATATTATAAAAATGATGGACAAAATTTAAAATTATTATTAATGTTATTTAATAAAATTAAAAAAAACTCAAAATCTCATAAAAATGTACGGTTGTTCAATAATTATTTTTTATATAATTCAAATAAATTGATTGAAATGACTTTTGTTAGTTTATATTCATCTTAACTCTTAAAAAAAATCGAATCATACATATTCAATATGATTAATGAACAAAAATTATTTCAAAGTATTGAATGAAGCTTCCAGATTCAATACTGAAAACTAAAAGCTGTTGAGCTTCAACAACCAAATTGAAAATCATATATTTTTCTTACACATAATTAATTTTCAATACAATCTAACCTCATTTAAAAATTCAATAAAATATAACACTTCTCACAAAAACTTAACCGATTTTTTTTATTATCATTACAGGATGAGCTTCCACCAGAACAAATCGCAGGTAATTATACCACCTCGACTTTTGAAACCGCGATGTTTTGACACAACCGCGAATCCTGTCGCTCTCGCTGCTGAAAAATATATTTTTCAGCATCGGCCATCCGTTATGCAGGGCTGTTGAACCCGCCGTATAATTAACCGCCTTTATAATGCAGCGTACCGGTTTTTCTTGGCATGGTCTTCTTCGGATTTGGAGACCAGCTCACGAATCGGCGGCCAACGTTTTGAGATATTGGATTTGTCGTGTGAAAAATGTGCTGCGCATTGACGGATGATTGGTTCGATGACATTTTGAGTGATGTCCTATTTATCGTTTTAGTTTTTTTTCCGAGATGTTAATTTGTCGTGGGAATTTTTCGGTGTGTAGTTTTGATTTTGAAAATTTATGTTCGTTTTAATTTTGAAATTGATGAAAAAATATGTAAAAATAATACTAACAATAAAGTAAAATATAAAATTTTATATACCGAATGTGAAATGTTGAAAATTTTATCGAAGTATTTTGATGACTAATTCTCTCAAATCAACACTATTTAGTATTAACGTATTTTTTCATAACATAAATTTTTTTTAACAAACGAGAGATAGTGTGATATAAATTTAATTAATGTAAATTTTGTTATTGTATCATAATTAATGTGTTTATCTAACAATTTTGTGCAATGAAAAAAAAACGTATATTTCGATACATAAATTCGTGGACATTAGTTATTTTGACAAAACGAAAAATATATTATTTAATTCTCGAGTAGAATTCCGGAAAATTCTATATAAAAATAATAATTCTACTGCGACGAAGAAAGCTTCTCTATTAATATACAACAGTGTCAATATTTTTCGTAGATCAACAAAACACGATACAATGATACGCAACAATTCTCCAGACGTGGAATATATAATAAATATTATATATTAATTAATTAATTTTTACAACAAAACTTCTTACAACAGTACTCTAAATTAAATCCAATTAGCACATGACTGATGTGAACTCCAGAACGTTTCTCAAACCACAAATTGCGCCAAGCGAAAACGAGCATTTGTCAGCCGAAAAGTAATATATTCAACCGAAACTAAACGACAAATTTATCAAAGTTGAACACTAGAAGAGACATCAACGCTCTGCTTCGAAACCCAAAGAAAATATCGATATTCGCGGAAAATCGCAAACGCCGATGCCAAATTGCGGTCTCCCAATCTTTGCCAGATCTCGTTCAATTTTTTTTTATTTCGCGATTATTTTCATATGTTTTCGATATTTTTTCGTTATTTTACGATCACAATGGACCGTCGCCCACGCCGAGTGTATTCGCATCTTGTTTTTGCGTTATCGAAACTATATAAACTGTAACAGTATTAGCGTTATCGTTACCAGAAACATATGTTTTATGTATTCTCGGAGCGAGATTATTTTAAAGCTGGGCTCTAGATTAATTCGAAACGGGCGTATATTTATTTATAATCGATTTCGCTTTCAAAAGAACGGGATATGTGTTCATATGTAAATATTCGTGTGCGGAAAAGCGTCTATGATCCGTTTTTCCTTTAATGTTTTAATATAACCGTTGATTTCGCGTATTTCTCGGAGCTTTCGTGCACGAGTTTTTGTATTACTATGTTGAAATAATATTTTTGCGTTTAGTATCAAAGTATGAAATTTTTGATCTTTTTTTATTGCGTTTAATATCGCGGTGTATAAAATTAAATTTGATAATATTTTCATGGAGTCATAATTCAAAATTCCTTTAATCTTTGTATATAGTAAAAAATGAAATTTCTTTCATGTAAAAAAGTGAAAAAATATTTTTATCTTCGAAACGAATTTTTAATTGTATATTTTATATTTTGCAGGATAAATTTCAAACTACTTATTTTTTGGCAAAGTACATATATCCCATTAATGGTATTTACTTAAAAAAATCGTTTCTATAAATATCAACGAACAAAGACTATAACAATATTCTTAGAAAATACAATTTCAAAACATCCAAATATCCATTAACATCTATTAATAAATTTCACCGAATATTATTTTCTTAGAAGTACTTTTATGACCCATAAGCTTCAAACCGAAATTAACTTTAGTTTACGGTACAACAAAAAAAAATGTTTCAAACACAAATTTCCACTCTAGAGCGGGAAAATCCCGAATGATTCACCCCGTAAAGAAATAAATAATCGTTTTTATTTGAAAAAAAATATAACATCTTCAGAAATCGGAGCCAAATACATGCAGTGGAAATTCGGGAAAACCTCTTCATAGACACCCTCATAAATCCTACTTCAGACGTCCGTCCATATTGTATAAATACAATTTAAATTCGTTGTTCGATGGCAAATGACGCATAAGACACAGAATTTTCCGCTTTATAAATAATGCGATTTATGCATCCTATTTCGTTTTTGTATTAATATAATGTTTGAATATTGTGTTATGTTAAATTTGGCTCTACTGCGACGTTTTTCCGAGAAAATGTCGTCCGGTGTCTTTCGCACCAGACAGCGAGTCTTCGAGCATCAAAGGAAGCTTTTCTGATTATGATTCAGATATATAAAATGATTTTCAGATTTATTTCAAAATAGAACAATAATGACAGAAATGAGAGAAATGTTTTTTGAATCATTATTTTGAAATTAGGCTCATTTGATAGACACAATTTTTAGTAGTAAAAATTTTGTGGACGTTAGTTAACTGACTCAAGTAATTTTCTAAGTTTTCCTCAATTACGTTTATTTACAAAACGATTCTCCGAATTCTATTCAATACAACAAATGACTAAACCTCATTGCCGACACCATAATTTCAAAGCGAAACTAGGCCACCGGAAAAGCGTTTCGTTTCGCGAAACTAAACGCTTTTCCGGCCATTTTCCACGTCCAGAAATAATCGATCGGGCGCACATACAATCGGGGAAAACGACTGCAACAACAACACGACATATCCACCATTGCCGACCGAGTTCTAAACTTAACACTGAAATAGAAACCGAAACGTGCAGTACTGCGTCCCAGTTACTGGCCGTTTTGATTCTTAGACGGACCCGTCAATTGGCTTTGTTTGTTTGTTCCCGATCTAAAAACAAAACTGTGGCTCCATTGTGTTTGAAACAATATATGAGATGATTATGATATTTTTGAGATTTATTCGTTATAGAGAATCGTGTATATGATATAATTTTTGAATTTATTTGAAATTCAGTCCAATCGTTCAAAGCTTTTTTTATGGATATTATAGTTTATTCAATTTATATGTATCATATAATAAGATAAAGTTCTATATATTTTATAAATTGATCATCAATAAATCAATTTAAAAATAATTTCGTAGATTTCGATGATCATTTTATGAATCTAAATTCAATGACTTTTTGAATTGAAAATGTTGAATTTAAATTCGTTCATTCAACGAAATATTGTATAACAGACTAATTATCAAAAACTTTATTTATTATTATACAATAATTTCGAATTGGTTATAATAACATGAATCTAATTTTGTAGCTAAGAAAACGAGATCGGCGATATCTTTGAACTTTTCACGAATTTTCTCGGCGCACGCTAACGAGGAAGATCTCTCCTCTCCTATAATACATTTCACAATTTATAAATACACGTTTTCCCGCTCTTATTTCCGAGTTTAAAGGGTCCGTCTCACAACGGGCGATATTCTAAATGCAGACAAGTCTAATTTTAACATTCGGTGCGATGCACCCGAAGCGCATATAACACTACCGACAATGCGACCACACGTGGAACTCGCCAAAAAAGTTTTAACACTATCATATAATTTTTTTATTTTATTTTATTGATATCGGATGTTATTTGTTGATTTTGGAAAGTAACTTTTGAATTTTTATTCGTTATAAAGACTAGTTATTAGAATAGAGAATACAACGTATGATGATCTTCCGGTTTTGATATTGAAGTTGACGACATCAAATATAGACTTTATCGTACTAAAAACTAATTGACGTCATATAAAAATAAAATCAAATTGAAAAGTATTCGTAGATCTTGAAAAATTTATGATCTGGCATCATTCGTATTTCAGAATTAGATTTATTATAAAATTATCAATATTTTCCCGCTGATATTTCAAGAGATCGAAATATATGATTTAATAGAAGATTTGTCGTCCGATCGGAGCCAAATTTATATGATTTATTTATTAGAATAAATTTCTCATTAATATATTAATTATTTTACGATTATTTTCAAAATTTTGGATGAGATGAAACGGATAATAACGGAAAAACCAATTCGAAGATGAAAACGGTCAGTTCTGTTGTCGTTCGTCGTGTAAACGTTGGCACATCGCAAAACGTCCCATTCATTTTGATTTTCGCATCGTAAATAATCTGGAAACAGGTAAAAAGCGAAATATATGATACGAACGGGGCTTGGTAGCCCGCCAAAATCCGCTAAATTCAAATTGATATCCGCTTTTCGCACTTCTTAACGTTTTGTTTTGATATAAATATTTGAACCGCGAGTAAACACTATCCGATAAGTGATACGCCAAAAATGATCTATTTGTAGTGGTTTTAATTTATTTTTTTTCAAATTTGGATATCGATACGATACGATATAGTATTAAAAATTGATTATTATGAATCGAAGTTTTATTTTTGAAATATTTGGTCGACGTATCGGCGGGTTCTTATTTATTTTTCCAATAAGTTAAACAAGAACTTTGCTGTGTAAATTTTAAATTTACACTAGGATGCGGTGAGGTCTGCTTTTCCCATTTTATCTGCTTTGGCGATCGAATAATAATTTTTTAACGTCCGAATTATTTTTTCGGGCGACATACAAAAATAAGCAAACGCGGTCGTAAAATTGTAACAGCGATTTGTGCGCTGAAAAATCCGAAAATAATTTTATAACAAACTGTAATTTCATTGTGCTTCATATTTATTTTAATCGACTGTCACGGCCGGCGTATGGTCAATGTTGACTCCACTGTCAGTCAATGGTGGATTGTTCCATTGGGGCCGAAAGCGAATATTTTCAGCGCTGAAAAGACCTTGATTATCGACGTTGATGACGTAAAAAATGACGTCCATCGTGTCCGAATCGATTCCCAAAACAGAATTGTGAAAAAAATATGCGAAAATAGCAAAAATCGAGTTTAGTCCGATGTTAAAGCGACAGGTGGATCTTTTCGTTGTTTTCATTTAATTTTTTTTTTTGTATTCGATTGTGGGCGTTGTTTCGAATGTTCTAGTCTTGGTCTACTCTTTGTTTCTAAAATAATTTTTGTATTAAAAAATATTGCGAGGCAGGTCGCTAAATAATCGGCAATAACATAAATCAAATTTTGTGAGAAATATTTAATTCGCGTAAAAATATTATGTGTTCTTTTGCCAAACCTCGAAATTTATTCTTAATCATTCTTACAGCTTATTATACAAATCATTGTAAAATCGTCCCATAACTGTATATCATTTATTAACTAGTCTCACAATCAGTTATTTTGAACCATCAAAATAAAACATGCATTTCGAATAAAAATAATAATACAAAACGTAGTTTTTAAAAATCAAAAGAACTAAATGAGAGAACGCCCTCATTATATTAAGTTAACGAACGAAAGCTCGCATGTTTTTTGCGAATATTGTCGAGAAAATGCTAATTGTGACGGGTGGACGAAATCAAAATCGTGATAGAAAAAACGTCCTCTGGCTTAAATCCAGATCGAGACGAAACGTTCATTACGCGACATTGTCAAACGATGTACGAAATATAAAAGCGCGATTAACACTTTATTACTTCGTCGGCGCCTTTTTTTATTCAACCGACATCATAGTGTGTAGTACAAGCTTAATAATTTTAAATCTTCTCAAAGTAATTTTAAACATTTCAAAAAACATCCATTGCCAAAAAGTCTCTATAATGATTTCGCTGATCTTTAATGTCCTGTATAAGTCTGATACATTTGATTTAATACTATTGATTTTGAATACTATTGATTTAATAATATTGAATTTATTTTGTAGTATTGCAGAAGGCTTTCAATGGCTTCGATCACAACCGTTCAGGCAGCATTCCAACCGACTTGGTGGCCGACATTTTGCGTTTGATGGGTCAACCTTTCAACAAGAAAATCCTCGAAGAACTCATCGAAGAAGTCGACGCTGATAGTAAGAATCATTACGTTTATAATTTTTTTTTTAAATATACATTATTTTTAATTTAATTTATTTGACAGAGTCCGGTCGCCTTGAATTCGAGGAATTCGTCACCCTTGCTGCTAAATTCATCGTTGAGGAAGATGCTGAAGCCATGCAAAAAGAGTTGAGGGAAGCCTTCAGGCTTTATGACAAAGAAGGTATTGAATAATAACCGATTGTAAAGCTTCAAAAATTTTTGTTCGGATAAAATATTGATGGCCTTTTACAGGAAATGGTTACATTCCCACATCATGTTTGCGAGAAATCTTGAAAGAACTGGATGACCAGCTCACCGACACTGAGCTCGACATGATGATTGAAGAAATTGATTCCGATGGTTCTGGAACCGTTGATTTCGATGGTGAGTATTTTTTCGATAAAGTTAAATGATAATATTTTTTGAAAATGATAATAAAAACTTAAATGTTTTACAGAATTCATGGAAATGATGACCGGAGAATAAACATCACAAAAAAAAATAGGTTAAGTTTCTACTGTAAGGGATTTTTCTACTTCGACATCATCTTTTACTTTTCATTTTCATATCGTTCTCAACAATCAATGAATTGAAAATACATATCTTCAATGAACAAAAAAAATGTGTGTTATCTGCATTATAATTTTTAGCACTATGATTATATTAATTATGGGATTTATTTTTAACAAATTCGCATATGTACATATAACCAAAGCATTGTATAAGTATTATTTTAATGTAGTTTTTTTTCTCAAATAATTTATGACTGTTAACATTTTGCACATTCAATAAAAGTATGATAACAAAAGATCTTTAATTTAAAATATAATTTATTCAACATATTTATGGAGGTACATTTTATGTGAGGAGAGTACAATAAAATCGATAAGTGCACTATATTCATCAAGCAAATTACATTTAAGAATTAAATTTAATTATTTTGATACTTTGGCGCCTATAATGTGTGAAACACACAGATACAATAAACATTTTAAGAAAAATTTCCTGCTAACCATTGCAAAACTATTCACCGACATTCAAATCAAATCGAATCAACGATATTCTAATAAAGGAAAATTCAAGCTTCAAATTTGATAAACCTTATGATTATGGAATTGACCTTGTTTTTGAACCTGCTCAAAACTGGAAAATTAGGCTGACTAATAGTAACTCACTTCCGTCAAGGTTTTAATTGTAGCATCACACCTCAAAATGGTAAATATTTTAACATCTAAATATAGTATTATTTAAATTATTGATCTTTTTTTTAAATTTGTGAGATCTAAATATAATTAAAATTTGTTTTTTTTTCGACATAATTTAACAATTTTAATAGAATCGAATGAATGAGTTTTGAACTTGTTCAACTTGGAATATAAAATATATTTCGATCAATTTGAATTTTTGAGAGCGAATGTAAATATCTGTAGTTTTTCAAATCAACTAGTACATAGAATCTTTTAAATAGGCCTTTTATAATCATAGTAAATGAGATTTCTTTCATTAACAATTGACTACTTTGTAAATAAATTTTGAAATGTTACAAAGCTCGTAGATTAAATAGAGAATTTATTCAGATAAAACTATTTTTTCCAGTCGGTCGACTCTATTGGTTAAATATTTATACATATTTATTTTCAATTGAATGACATATATATGAAGAATTTTCCTAAACACTTTCAATTTGACACACCACGATAAATTTGCCATAAAACATTAAATTTTTAACAATGACACTCAATGGTTATATTTTTCAAAATTTGTACATTTTCTAATGAAAAATAAAACGAAACACATATAAGTACACCAAATAAGACAATTCATATAAAAACTATTCAAAAGTATAACTTTTCGAGATTATATTCATAATAGTTAACGTTGAATAGAATTGATAATTGCAAAAATCTAATATCTATATGGAAAACAAAGTATCATAACTGGTAACATTGAATAAGTAATTTAAAAAAAAAAATAAGATAAAATATATATAATTTACATGTTACACTAAACAATCATATTGAACATATTTATGAAGTTCAAATATTATAAATAAAATATATCGTAATGTAAGTTTAAATTTTCACTTGATTTTTATCACAATTTCAAAAGTATTAGACATTCAAATACATATAATTCAGTCCATTTTAAACACATGAACTAAGAGAATTATTGCCAAAGATATAATACCTTAGAATTAAAATAATTAAAAACATTTCATGATTATGATCTTTCAAAAATTAGTTATTTACTTTTATATGAGACCAGAAATCTCAACTTATTTTTCTAACTATTTGACTAATTCAAATAGATTTGCAACATGAAAAATAAATACATTTGAAAACATCTTATTAGGCTTTAAACCAAAAAACATAAATGCTATCAAAATATTACGCTTCAAATAAAATAAAAAAACTCATATAAAAATATAATAATGGCACAAATATAAAATAATCTCCCGCAAATACTGCTTAGAAAATCTTAGATAATTAAAATATGAATTTTAAACTTAATTCTAATAAGTAAATAGATTTTTTAAATTTAACAGATAAGTTCCGTGCTAACTAATTGTAAGAAAAATAATGACTATATGAAAATTTACTCGAAATATAATTGCTAGACTAGAATTATTCAATTTAATTGATAAATTTTCACAAATAATATAAAATGGAATTAAGAATGAAAATGCAAAATAGAAAATTTAAAAGACTGATTTTAGAATTACACAATCTTAATAATTTAAATCGAACGAAAAATGCTTAAGTGTGCAATTATGTTTGTGCTTTTTTTCTACTTTGGCACAAAATAAATGCAAGGTATACGTATTAATGTCAAAATCAAAATCGCTTATGACACATTTGAACATGCAAAAAGAGGCATATGCGATATGATAAATAGACAAGTTTGATATTAGGGGAATGTTATGTCGTTTCATAACCAATATACTGTACCGAATCCCTTATGCTTTGAAGTATTGAGGAAATTCATTCGAGATTGTCCTAACGAGTGTTTGGTCACAAACGCTCGCTTCACCTTCCTCGCAAAATATACGGGTAAAGCATCGCAGAAGATCAGCTTGCCGGTGACAGTGGCTATAGTCAGTATGACGAAGGATGCCTAAGCAAAGTTTTAAATAGAGCCCACGTCGCTGAAATAACAATAATTAATTTATAAACGATATAAATATTATCAAAGCTACTATAAAAATTAGGAGAATTAACTCACTTCATCTCCAGCTGACAAATCTGCCAATTGACGAACGGTGATATCTAAAAGTACGCGAGTATCATTTGTATAAAACAAAGAAGCTGTAGATCTTCGGCTAAATGTATCTAAAGCCAATTTCAACACGGAATGCTGGATTGTCGATGAATGTTCAAGTACCTTCACTGGATCATCTGAATAAGTATATAATAAATTGATGAAAACATACACTATGAATAAATAAAACATGATGGGAAATGTGTACCTTCTCTGTTAAGTAAAAGAAGAAGCTTCTCAGTAAATACTTTGGCATCGTTACGTGACTGCAATGATTCTAAAACAATATTGTTATCACTATCCTGGAACTGTAAGTTGTATGAAAGAATCAACGTCATGAAATGATCTTGAACACGCTCTTCTTCATCTGACGCAGGAGAGGATTCAATATAGTCCAACAAGAATGTCACAAATTCAGAGTTAAGTTGTTCTGTAAAAAAAAGATTATAAATATCATCAATAAAAATATATGTTATCAATAAACAAGACGTGATATCAATTGATATAATTTTACCGAAGTGAGTCAAAGGTAAAGGATCAGCCATGGATAATATTGTAGCTAACATGCGAGCAGACGAGGTCAAACGTTGATGATCTTTTACATTATCAAACATATCTCGGGCTAGTTCTCTTGGTAAAACAGAGCCATTTAAGAATTTCACAGCTTCACGATCTAGAGTACACATTACACCAAATGCCTGAAAAACATCGAAATTATTAAATTTTAATCATTTTTATCTTTGCCCTATAAATATAAAAATTGTTTACCTGTATTAATAATTGTCTGATATGCCATTTTGTTTCCATTTGATAAAACAAAACTAATGTGTTAACATACTCGTATTGCTCAGTAGAAAGAATATCTTTCGACACTCTCGAATCGGCATTAGACTACAATAAATAATAACAAATGTCAAACAATATATTTCACCAAAGCAAAATGATATTTCAAAAATATCTACTAACTAGCACAGTTATAACTTCTTGAAGCTGTTGCGTAATCAGATGATTATCATCATGTAAAGTCCAGGCCCTTTGTTGTGCATCACGAGTACAAGCAGCAAGACTACCCAAAGCTGTACGTAGACGGCGTGCATCGGTTGAACTTCTCAATGTCGCTCGACTAGCAAGTAACGAACCTGATACATTTGCAAGTGTGGACAAAGACCAAATGGTTCCACATGTTTCTTTCGACATCAATTCCTAATATAAATTTTAATCATTAAGTTCAAAATTCAATACTTTTAAATAAAATTAAAGAAAATATTAATACTTTGAGGCAATCGAGTACAGTTGAAACAGCAACTCTGGACAAATCGTGACCAAGTTGAGTATCTCGTCGCACACGTTCTACCATTCCATATAAAGCATGAGAGAGTGCTTCACTAGAATGAACCATAGGAGTTTGCATACTTGGACTAGATTGACTGCGGTGTGGTGATCGACCCCGACTACCTTCAGGATTTTCCGTTGTTACCAGTTGCTCGGTTACAGATTGGCTGTTATGTAATCGATCTATAAACATGAGTAAAATTTTAAGTCCGATGTATTCATAATTAATAGGAAAAAATCTTTAGAGATATTCTGTACCTTGATTATGTTCATCTTTGTTATTTTCAACAGATCTGTGTCCATTATTATATGGTACAGGTGATTCTACTTTAGTATCTTTTTCTATGTTATTATCGTTAGAAACAACAACAACAACATCATCGTTAGGTTGATGAGCTTTTCCATTGTTTAAATGATAATTATTCTCAACTGGTGGTTGGGGTGCATGCTTTTTCATATTAGGCTAAAAGTTTAGTTGGTTGAAACAATTAGAATTAACTAACACGAGGATTAATAAAATTTAGGAAGAAGAAAAAACCTTTACAAGTTGTTCGATATATTTTTTCTTCTCAGAAAGTTGAGTAAGCAATTCTTGCTTATCTGGCGGGTTATCATCGTTAATATGAGCTATACATTCGTTTAAAAAGCTTATCATAAAACTTGGCTCCACCTATTAATATATGCAATAGATAAGCAAAAAATGAAGCAAACATAAAACAAATAGTCATCACAAACTATAATGAGACCAAAATATCAACCTTAACATTAGTCACATAATTAGAAGGAACAAATCCTATTTGGCCAGTACTGTCGATGACCTGCCACCAATTTCTTTGTTTAGTATTACTCTGATGCAGAATAAAATGGTCCCCGTCGCGAAAGCTTAAAGTCTTTTGCAATGTCGCATCGAAGTTGTACATCGCCTTGAGCATATCAAATGCATCTGCAAAAAACACGACGATTGAACAATTTGTAAAAACCACAAATCAATCCAAAAACATTCCAAACACAAACTACACTGATTTTTCGCTTCATATTTAATTTTTATCAACAGAAATACCATACTACAACAGATTTCGACTAAAAACGTAAACCCGTCATGTTCAATACTTCGGTCATTGATCCAAATGAAAATTTAACAACACCTTCTGGAAATTCGTTCCACACACCCATCAATTTTCCACAATCATAAATGATATATCACACAGCTCTATACGAAACGAATAAATAACCACCGTACAAATTATACCACACCGTCATAAACGATGAATAATAAATGGCAGACGATCGAAGAGAAAAAAACACATACGAACCGTCTCGTTATCGGACTCCGGATTTGACGAGCACCGAAGGCCATATCAATATTCATAACAAACCATTACAGACCCACCGAATGCAATATAGGAATGAAGATATGTAGATTAAGAGTATATTTACCTTCCTGAGCCATGGTGGAGGCTGACTATTTACATGAAGGAGTGACAGTTGACGGATGAGCACAGCTGATGAGTTCGGCCGCACCCCTCCTTACTCCACGACCGTTTTGGCCCAACTGTCAGCGACTTTGACCTGGGCTGATGTTGCCATATTGCGCAATGATAAAATGATAACAGCGTGATGTTTTCCCGCGTGAATCGATGATTATGTTTTTTAATAATCTGTTGATTTTTTGAAGTTTTGCTATGCGTGTTGTTAAAAATGTTTGAATAGGTTGAAAAGTTTTTTGAAATAATGGTGAATGGTCAGAATTTCAATCAAAAACGGTCAGAATAGGTTGGTTTAGGTTAGGGTTCTTAATATTATTCTGATCATTTAATAAATTCTGACAAACCCAGTTAAAATTCTGACCATTCAACGTTTATCCTGACCTTTTTGATTGAAATTCTGACCAAAACACGATTAAAATTCTGAACAATGTCGAATAAATTCTGATCAAAATTGTATTTAAATTCTGACCATTTAAATAGCAACCTTTTTTTCACTGAATTTTTGTTCTAATCAGATTAGGTCTCGGCATTCTATGACCCGCCTGATGCTAGTGACCCGTTTGAAGATTTCAAGTGACCCATTAGATTAATTATTAATCATTTTCTCAATAAATTTCATAATATTATCCACTGAAAACTTTTTCAAATTATACCTAATGACCCAAAACATTTCATAAGAGCCACATTTTGGTTGCTTCTGACTCACAGTCAAAAAAGGTTGCCGAGACCTGGTGTAGATTGTACAAATGAGTTTTTAAATGTGAAATCGTTTTCTGATTTTTATATCACAATTTTTTTGCTTAATTAATGAGGGTTGTGTAAGTATCTAATTAGATTTTTTAGAATAAAAAAAGTGCAGTAAGATCTTGTTCAGTTATATCTATTATTTCGCATGTTTTTTATAGATAGGTTTTGAAGATTAACACCATATAATGATAATATGATTCATATGATAAAGTGTTATGAATTTCAATAAAGACGTGCTGTATGTTATGTATGCTTTGAAAAAACTTAAAAGCTTTTAACTTATATTGATTTGAAAATTAATGTTTTAATTGTATATTTAATTTTTAACTGGAGATGATAATAATTGTTTTTAGTTATCAAATAGTAATTAAAATAATTGTGCAGGAAAGTGAGTCAAAAATAAAATAAAAATCACAGTCACATTATTTTATTCGTTAATGCTGTATAAATATTCAAAATTGTAAAACAGTGATAAAATCCACATTTTAATAATAATTACATCGATTTATCAAATGCAAAAGATATTAAAATTTCAAGAACACACTATAATTTCATAATAAAACTCATCATCTAAATTCATTTCAACCATAAACAAAATCTCAATATATTTCCTCAAACAAATTGCGATATGATTATACAAACATTCTGTTTGTATTAGAACAGTGTATAATTTATAAAATAAGTTCACAATAACAAACATATCAAACTGAATGAACGAATTTTTTTGTTTGTTCAAACCGTCAGTCCCTATATTATGTAATTTATTTATATATTGGCAAAATCCATAACAAAGATCATGATATAATAATACAAAGACAATAGTGAATCAGATCGTTTAGTCGCTATACAGAAAATGGTAAAAAAATAACCACAATTTGGAATGTAGAAAGCTGTGGCCCATGTTTGCATTTTATTGGAAAAGTCACTTTTTCTATAGTCAGAGAAAAACTAGAAAAATAACACCAGGAAAATAATGTATATTTTTGGACCCTTTGTTGGCATATATCTTGTATCTTTTAAAAAATGTGGTATATTAAAAAAGTTCATAATTCAAACACACTCAGTAACTTGTGCATGTAGCAAAACAGTCGTCAAAAAACAGCGAGTAGATTTTACAAAAGCTTTACTTTACCTCTATCAAATGTTAACCCTGAAGAAGTATGTTTTGTATGTATACCTTTTTAAAAATTCAAATAATTCAAGAATAATCAAAAAATTTATTTTCCAAATTTATATAGTATTAAAAACATGTCTGGACTATTGTGTAAAAAAAGATACAAACTTTACTTTACTTATGCAATTTCCGTCCCCATGTAAAAGTTAGCAAACATATCTTATTTCCTTTCCTTAACTTATTAATATCGTTTTGTAAAGTATCATTAAACTTCTATAGAAAAAGTTTATAAAAAATGTAAAACTACAAATTCAAGATGAACATAAAAATATACAATTTTCTATTTTATTTATTATTAATGGGTGTTTGTTATATTTTTACATAATGATTATCAAATGTTGTTTTGAAATACAAGATTTAATAATTATGTTGACTTCTAACACACCGCATATGTGAAGAGTTCTTATACAGTATAATGAGTTTTTGCTACTGAAACTTATTTACTTTAAACAAATGTACCGCTAAACTTTTATCAATCCAAAAACTTCCTAAAAAGTATAATATATTTTATTTTAAAATAAAAGGGGCCAAGTATGAAAACGTAGACATACAGATTAATAGAAGTTACTCGTTAAATCAAATATACAATCGAAAACACTTTATTTCAGGTACCACTGCAATGTTATACAATGAAAAAACAAGCGTGATATCCATTAGAAAATCTCAAAAATCTTTATTCCTTAATAATTGTATTCTAGCTATATTTTAACATTCAAACACTATGACGAACATTATGTGGTACCTTGAACATCCTAAACGAAAGCCTTTTAGAGTGGCGGATTTTCATGTCAACTACTTTGCTAACACCGATAAATAGGATATAAAATTGCTTCATGCACATCTGACCTAAAAACTCTACATTACACTCTGGATCAGTCCAGACATACATTGATTAAATCCTAAGTTGAGCTTAGAGAATTACGGAATATAATTATACATATTTTATTAATCTCAATGATTCTAGACAATTCTCTTTCACGCATCACCTTTGGCAGCTTATGAACACATAGAAAACATCAACAGTTTACAATATATGTATTTTATATTTAATAAATATTCTTAAAATTGGAATGTGAACATATGGATGTCGATCAGAGAAACAAACAACCGAGAATACGTTATAAGAAATGGTATGTGTTCGATGTTTATTCAATTTGTAATTAAATTAAAGATCGAAAACTTTTACATTACCTTATATTTTAATTTTAAAAGTATGTTATTCATTAAATGATTTGATGATCTTATATTATGCCAATTTGTTACTAATTCTAATATATCTACAATAATTGCAAAATGATTTAAAATGTTGTTTTTTTTTTGTTTTATATTAATTTATCTAAATATTTTAAGAAAATGAAATAAATTTGTAGTATTAAATATAAATAGTATGAAACTTTAAAATATAATAATACTTTTTTGACAATAAATTAAGAGATTAAATAAAATTTCATCAACAATTCGTATCGTTCAAGAAAAGAAAATTTCATATTGAAATTGAAACAACAATTTTTTATTGTGAGATTTAAAAAGATTCAGAAAAAACTCTTCAGCAATGCCATAAAAAATATTCGACCAATTGAAAATTTGGCACATTTTCCAATCAACATATTCCTCTTTCAAATTCCAATATCAAGGCATTGCTTTCAAAAAACAAACACGTATCGAAAATCGAACAACAAAACAAAATCAAAGAAAATTAACAAACCATACATAAGTCACGGGAATGTTATACGTATAAGGATTCAACAAGATGACACTCGGATAAAAAGATGGCTGGTTGATGAATTCACAACTTATGAAGAGCGGTTGAGAGTATCGTCCGGCCAGCAGGTCTAGCTCGCGCTGGGATCCGTGCGGACGCGAGGACAACGCTGACGGCTAGCTCGCCTGACGGCCACGGTCACTACTATGCCGATGGCGATAAGCGAGACTCCGAGCGCGTTGATCACTATACCCTCTTCCACCCACTTGGGGTAGTTATCCCTGAAAATTGTCATACATGCATGTGTTAGTCACCACCGAGCTTTTTGTTTTTCATGCGTGTATTAAAATTATTTAAATACTGTGTTATTTAAGAATGACAAATATGTATATTTCTTTTAAGTGAAGTTTTTAGTTTTTTGAATTTACAGAAAGTTTAATATCAACAATGTATTTGTCCTTCTTAGTGTAGTACATATTGCAGTGATGTTATTAAAAATTATCGAAAGCAAAATCAAATTTAAATAGTTTAATTTATTAATTAATTCAAAAATTCTTTTCAATATTTCATTAAACGTTAAATTGTTAAAAAATATTACATAATATAAAAAATGTTAGTTTTAATGAAAAATTTGTTATAAGGTTTTTAAATAAATGGTAATTATGGATATATAAATAATAATTAAAAAAAACATGCCTTATGTTAATTCGTTCAAAATGCACTTCTATGATTCAAGCATATTATGTATTTCTTGCAACGTGCGATTATTCTTAAATATACCTATAACTTATTTATATTAATTTACAATTCCTTAAAAATATATTAACCAAAATTAGTAATGAAATACAAAACTACTACTCTTGCATAAACTTTTAAAATAAAACGACTCTTTCCAAAAAAGAATTTATTTTTAAATAGCAATTCTTATAACTAATATAAAATCATAGTCTAATATATTTTACAAAAAAAAACGTATTCGCTTATGTATATTATATTTATTTTATTGAAATTTTTGAGAATTTTATATATTTATTTTTCAATATTGAAAGTGATATAAATATTTGGCAATGAAAAAAATCAGTTTACGCTCGCTAACATTATTTATATTTATAAATATCACTTTTATGAATAAATTACTAGCAAAACTGGTCGGAATATATATAAAAATTTTCAAAAATACAATATGATTTTGTCATACTCCGATCAACTTGAACGAAACATTTCAATAAATTTAATGAATTGATTTACTGAAAAATAATTCAATTGATACTTATAAAAAATACATATTACAGCACAATTGTAAAGAAATACAAATCTATAATTGTTTAAACAATTATTACTTTTATTTTATTTAAATGCATAATATAACCGAATCAATCTTTCAAACAACAAAATTAATAAAAATCGTTAACGAAAATACAAAAAGTTGAAAATTTTCTCTTTACTCTTATCGACATAAAATTATAATACAAATTGTGATTTTTTTTAAAATACTTTAAATTTAATCACTAATGATATGAGAATACTTGTACCATTCATTCAAAATGTAATAATTACTCAAATTACTTACACTTCACGCATTGCAATTGCACGCTTAAATAATACATCTATGATAATAATACAACTTCAATAATAACATAGTTTTGATCTGAGAGTTATCGAAAATGGAAAATAGACGACATTGTTAAACAATTTAGAATTTGAACACACACAGATATGATAGCACAATCGCTTCTAACGTGATGCCACATATACATATATACTTTAGCAAATGTGATTAGACAGTTTGTTATGGGATTAAATTTTACAAATCAGCAGAAGCTCTAATGAACACTTGGTTATGCATCGGACTGACGCGGAACTTATCCCGCATGAGGATGTATACTACAACAATAGCCAACGCTGCCAAAGAAACACCCAGGGCGTTGAGCACCACACCTTCTTCGATGAACGATGAATATTCTCGGCTGCGGATTAAATAATAAACATGCTACACAATGTCGAAACAAAACAAAACAACATGAAACGATAAAAGCTTCAAATAAAAAGTTACAAAATTTCTTCCACTAATGTACGTAAAAATAAAATATTTAAAATGCCTAATATGGAAAATAAATAAAAACTAACATTCAAGCATTTATATATTTAATTCTATCAATTTGAAACATACAATACTAAAATTTACTTATTTAAACGAACAAACAATATATCTAATTGCAAATGCAAGCAAATCTTTACCATGCACATTTTCAAAATATACATATTTTATTTTATGAGTATATAAAATGGAAGAAAATCCTTGAAATAAAAAGTATGTTATAAAGAAAAATGTAAAAGAAAATTAAAACATGCAACATATAATATTTTTAATTAATCGTGAACGGACGATGCAAATAACTTTTTGAGTATATGATGGCTTAACAGTTAATTTAATATTAGAAAAGTAATGTTTAAAATTCTTAACAAACCCAAGAGTGAATATGGCTTTCTCGGTTAATCCAGTCAAACATGTGGCAATAGCCAGCATAAAGGTGGTGAGACCGAATGCAGCATGGATGGGAACGAGAGCTGCTCGGAATGCAGCTGTTGCACTATCACAGCACAGGAGAACTAAGAAACTGAAGAAACCTACGACGAACTGCAATCAATACAAAAAAAAATTTAATTTAATCTTATAAAAAAAGTTTTATTTAACGGATTGATTTAAAAACTCACCTGTATAGCAAACAGACCCATGGTGATGAATCCCAGCCAGCTGTGCAATGAATAGAAGTTTGGAATTGGTGGAGTTGCAAGGTTGTGGGAGTCCAAAACTGCCAAGAAACCAACGACTACGCAAGGAACGGCAAGAGCATGGAATATTGTATGGAATAACTTGACATACAATCGTCGGCAGCATCGGCAAATGCGGTACAATAAAATTGCTGAAACATCATGCAGAAACATAAAATATTATTAAAACTCAAACATATAAAAGATTGAAGTTGAGATATTTGTTTTGGCTTTCACTCACAGAATCCACTGAAGGTGATGAATCCGGCAACCATAAGAACGGGATGGAGGTTGAACTGGAGCATGGGTTTTTCACTCCACGCGAACCCTTCACGGTAATAGAGCACCCAGAATAATGTTAGAGCCAAGGATCCGATGAGCAGAACCGAGGCTAACGTCACAACTAGGGCATACTCGAACCAGCTCCCACAGCCCCATTCTCCTTCGTCTTCTTCATACGAATTCGTACGGTGCCTGTAAAGAATCAAACAAATCCAATAAATATGAATCGTCCATGTCATAGTATATCAATGGGAATGCTATTCGTTTAAGGCACAAACAAGTCATGCATGAATTCATGTACGGAGTGAATTCACACAGTGGAGATGGATACGCTACACCGAACAATTCGAGATTTGCATTTTACCAGAGAAAGTGCACTCGAATAGGTACATGCAAGATGCAACAACTTCGGTAAAACGAACATAGAAGTAGGAGTTGGTTTATACATATATAAGTATACAAAGTGAAGAAAGTACATCGGTAGTTATAGCACTTTGACTATTTTCTTTGACGTATATATTGTATATATATAAATACATGATTTTAAAATTTCATTAATGAATAGGCAGAACTAATTAATCATTATATGCTATCAAATCCAACTTTTAAAATATATATTTTAACTAAAAAGGGTCAACATATTAAAAAAAAGTGGGAAAATTTTATCAATGGCGAGGTCATGGACCGACGTTTTCAAATACGACTTTTACCGTTGCTTCGAAGATGCATCGGAATCTTCAGGTGCACCATAAAGCAGGTGTATGAAATTACAAAGCCGAAGTTGTACAACACCATTTACATTACACGCATTTGTATCTGCATTGTACAGACATGTGACAATGGACTGTTAAACTGCATACGTTGCAATCGTTTTAATCGACATGGAATTTAATACGCTCGTGTCGAATCAATCGTGTCCAATTAACACTAATCGAAACGATCAATTTCGAATTGTTGTACGAAATATTTATAAATACTTATATATATTTATTTTTTTTGGTAATATTCATATAAGAGTAACCTGTTTAACTCGCTCACCGTTACCAGCGACAGGTACATTCTACCAATTTACTCGTTTTCGTGTTATGTAAGAGGCGGTTTTTTATTAATTTTTTTGTATGGACGAAGGGTTAGCAGGTGTATAATTTGGGAGTCGTAACTAAAGCAAATCTCGGATGGATCGGTATTGAGTAATTCGGAAATTGGACGGTATCTTTGGATGGATTGTGGTAAATGGTTGTCTTCTATGTGTGGTTGAAAAAAGTTGATGAAATAAAATAAAACGAAATATTTTATAACCAGTTTGACTCGTTGCATCTACTGCGACTGTGTTTGTGCTTATAGAATCGTGTTTAAAATTTGCACTTTATTTTTCGGCACTTATGTAATATTATAAAATATTAAATTTTCAAATTATATAAATACAATATATCAATAGTTATTTAATCAACGAATCGTGTTACTGGACGAGAAATTACACAATCGATCAAATTGCTCGATTATTTTTGAACTGAAATAGACTTTATATAAAAGACCTTAATTTCGATAGAAAATTTGACCTAGAACTAATAAATAATTATCATAATTCACAAAAAACTTCAAATAAGTTCAAATCTGACTTTTTAGCTCAATTTATACTTCGAAGTATGTCAAAAACGTGTTAGAATGATAAAAAAAGTAGCGCAATTTCCATATTTTCCATATTGAAAATAAAATTTCACGTTTTTAATCTTGCAAATTTGATAGAAAATTACCATAAATTATAAATACAAATATTATAATTTTCACATACGAAAAACCCACATTTTCTCGATCGTCAAACAGTTAATCGACCGAAACCCTAAACGCACGATTGGCGCCAAATTTTCCCGATTCGCGCCTCGGATTCAAACATTGTCCACACTTGTGGGTCGGCTGCGTGTCAAAACACAAAAAATCAGCATACTCTCCATTTTAACGGTATAATTCGATCGTCATTTGGGCGTTGGATCACGAAGAGACGTGACCGTCGGCTCCCATCTCGCTGACCGACTTTTGGGCGCGCGGCGCGAAATGGGTTAACCGCCATCGGGTCAGAGCAACGTCTCTCATACAAATCGACAATGAAACAATTACTGACTCAATACGATGTGAGTTTTTGAATTATTGACCGATCCAACGTTGCAGTTCAACTGTTTAACGCGTTATTTAACTATAAATTTGTGGTCAAATTTTAAAATTTTCAATATAATTTAAGTCAGTAAAAATCAGTAGCATGTATGTGATAATATATTTATGATATGCTAACTGAAATTTTGTAAATATTTGATATGAAACACAAATAGACGCGATCCGACTTTTTCAATATGAAAATCCGATTGACATCGTTATCGCTATCGTATAGTATACAGGATTTTTATCATATTTTGTGTGATATATGGTTTATATTTCTCTTCTAGGATCTAAGGTGCATACCTCAACGTCCTATGAACGTGAGAATAATATAATATGTTTTAGAATATTCGATTTGTCTGCTTTGTGGTGTGCATGTTGATCGTGTTGAATTGTAATGGGAAAATAGAATGATGGTGTTATGTACGTGTTAAGTCGGTGTTTTCTTTAGTGGTGATTCAGTTTATGATTTTTGCATGAGCCGAAATTTCATGGGATAATATACGAGTAATTGTAACATTTTTAAATCTATAAATTATGTGTTGAAAAAGTTGACCTTTCGACAATCGAAACAACTCAACACGAATTTAACGACCACTTAAAAAAAGACAACCTTATCAAATTGAAAACCTGAAACTATTTTTTTTCGATTTTTGCGCGATTCAAATTTTAAAACAAACAAAATTCGTAGCGAACATTTTATGAGTTCTTTCCAAACTATACGATCCGCTATTTGAAATTTTATACTTAAAACTATCGTTCCAATCATCAGTTATTTTTAGCACGTACAAGTTTATTTAATGAATTTTAATTACGATCGAAGTCAACGAACGATTAATTCAAAATTTTAACATTAATTTATTTAATCTTTGGTAATTTTCAAATTTAAGCACTTTGTATAATATAATGACGAATCAAGAATTTCATATGAAGCTCTTTTGCAAAAAAAAAATCAAATAAAGAGTTAAGTCCTGAGAAACGGGGCGACTTTTTTATAAGACTGAACGATTTCGAAGATAAACTTCAGCTTCGTAAAAAGGACACGGACCATGAACAGGGACAAAGGGCTCCCGAGAAATACAGGTTATACAGGATCCCGAAGACGGGAAGTGGACACGAGCTTCGTTTAATACGAGCTGGTGTCCCGTGGACAAAAAGTGGACCTTCGAAAGCTTCGTTAGACTCAGCAGGGTGTTCATAAAAGTCCTTATTGTTTATGCAATTTTCGTACGGTCTCGTTATTAAGTGGAGCACGCTCTGTGCCAATTGTCGTTCCCGGATGGATACGTTTATTTAAAATGGACACGATCTAAAGTACGTAATTGACGTAAAAATAAGACAGAAAATGATGGTACATTTGAAACGAGGTATTGGCGGAAAAGATGATTCATGACGACATTGTTCTTTTATTTGAATCTCCATGATTAAAAACTTCAATCAACTCCGCTCTATTGATTCTAATCTTTTTATATATAAAACATTGCATCATCGGTTAACAAATAATTTGAGATCGCTTTCAACTAGACACTCGACTTATTCAATGGATGAATTTGTAGGCGGTAATAGTAAAACGTAGGTTAGATGTGGGTTACGGTATAATGTGCTATAAAGGATACTACATTTTAGTTATAGTGAGCGTTAAATGAAATTTTTACCACGTAATAAAAAGACATGTGGAAACGTTTTATTTCCGTTATTTTGAGAAACACTCAGTGGAGGCACGTACAATCATTATGGTGTGACTAAATGAGTAAATAGTATGTTTAGAAATTTTGAACGTATGCAATGTGCATATTTTATGCATTATTCTTATGAAGTTCAAGATTATAATGAAAAAATCATACAGCGCATACAAATTGTATAATGGATGCGTTTTTTTGTCATATCGCATTATCAATTTCGATCCGAAACTTGTCTGTTCTGACAAATATGGTCTCACTATTGCAACAGCATTCAGTTTGAATAATATTTCCTGACATAAAAGTGTTCGATTTTGGTCATACAAAGCCTCGGGCTTATTATGAATCTGAAAGGGCATTGTATCGTGGAAACGATTTTATAAAACCGATTTCATCTCGACGTAAATTTCGAATCTCAAGATCCGTTCATTTCAAGAGTTTTTCCTTACGAATGCGAAACATTATTTCGATTGCGTCGTTCAATCTTTCCGTAACGTTACAAAACGCCCCGACCGCTCTTTTTCCGTTTATCCGTTTCTGATTTATTGAAAATTGAATAACCTTTGAGAATTTTATCGACAAGTATTCTCGTTATGATGTTATTCGATCCAATTTACCAATTTACCGACTACAAGCAGTTCGCTTACTTGACACAAAGCCGGAAAACACGTACATTTTTTGGACGAAAAATAAAATATTTTCATAATTCGGAATCCGGAAAAGTGGCCAGGAAACGATTCAACTGTTTATACCGAGATCGATTTTTTCCATATAAATTCTACGATACGTAGAACCGTTTTCTGTTTGTTTGACAGACAAACAGACCTCTCGTTCCGGACACATTTTTCGGACGCTTTGCACCAAAAAAATTCGAAGACGAGAAGAAATCAGTTGTACAAACAACCGAGAATGCAAGAAAAAAGAAATAGAAAATCAGGGATTGTCAACCGTGATGTGCCGCGGACCGAAAATATCGCTGTAGAGTAATTTGTATTTTTATAATACAAACGTGTCGAAGAAATTTTAATTGCGGTTTAGTCGATAAAAATCGACGTTTCGTGCGCTCTACTTTTTCATATTCCAATACTGATTGGGTACTATTTATGATGTGTAGGAAAATTATTTAGTTCACTTTCTTTATGTACGTGAAAATATTCGAAAATCTTTGTGAAAAATCGATAAACATGCGATTTTCTTGCGATCGCTCAATCGATGCAAGATGAAGCTATGATTATATTAGAAATTTATATTTATATTACAGTTTTGATGTCCAGTACAGATTGAAAATTAAAACATTCAATTGAATCAGTTAAGAATTCAACGTCATTTTTTAAACGACTCACATGAATCATAGTCGTGACGCTCAAACGATGATTATCTATTTCAGCAAATTAATTGCTGATTATTTTTTTGCAATGACAATGATTGCACATTTTAAACGTTTCTCATACAAATCAAATTTTATTTTCCTTTTATTATATATAAACATAAACATATATAAAAGACAAGAAAAAAATTTACGATGCTGTGAAAAAACACGCATGAAAACCAGAATATACATATTCACACCCATCTTATCATCATCATATTAAATCGATATCGATCCTCGGCAATCTGACCATCATCGACCTGATCATCCACGGCGACCTTGGACACCGAATGATCCGAACAAACCGGTCGATCGAAAGCACACAAACAGACCATTAGATGCTACATGTTATAACTGTTAGGCGTTAACGGAGGTTAAGAAGACGTTCTTCCATATGAAGCCGTGGATGACCAGCCAAGCCATGGACTCCAGATACAATGACTCCGAAAGGTCGTCGGTGCTCGTTCGCACGATATAATGTGCTAAACGAGCTGGTGGTAACCAGAGGAACGTTTCCTGTCGCGTAATATGATATGGTTTTAATGGATTCTATAGCGATGACTGTCCCAATGGTATGTTTCAGGAGAATTGATAATTAGCGAGGTTTTATGGTGTTGTTTGCGGTTTGTGATGGGATGTTAAGGCGTTGCTTTGAGGTTTATATCATCAACATCGTCATCATCATTATTATTATTATTATTATTATTATTATTAACCATAAAATGTCCACTGTAAGACAAAGTCTCATCTATTAGTGTTGACAGTCTGGGTGGTACCTTGTCTCATGTGTCCATTACGCTTTGATAAGAGGCATAGAAAATATGAACCAAACAAGAAAGGCTCTTAGGCCATCAGAATCAGGTCGCTGCCCAGAAACCATATCGCAATGATAACTAATGAGGCAGATGAGGCAGAGACTGAGCAGACCGCATCCTCGCTGACTACTTTGCGATAGCAATGACCATCAGTTTGCAAAAGGAGGCTTGACCGTTGACCCTACATAACACAAACGTCAGTATAACTCACTAATGATCTTCAACTATCGAATAAATCGTTAAGAGTTTGAAAACTGTAAGAATCAATATCCAAAAGCGTCTCATAAACGTTTTTTTCTGAACGAAAACAGCCATCCGAAAAGGACACACACGTACAAGAAGAGGCAACACACATTTCAGTTTTATGGCTTGAGCCGATAATGGATTGTCCTATCTTAAGGGTTAACGCGGAAAGGAGTGGAGAAAATTCCACATACAAAAGAAAAATAACGAGCGCGAAGAAAGGGGTCATTTCTTTCGTGGCCGGCAGATAAAGTGTGGCATTTTTCAGAGACAAGAGAAATGAAAAAAGACCAAAGAAGAAGAGTGAATATGAAACTTTAGACTAATATTCAAATTTCTTCAGCGATTGATCATGTTTTTTTAAAATTTCAAATAAATAAAATGAATAATAGCCCAACGTCACTGGTCGGAAAACTCATGCAAATTTAACGACCGCTCGTTTGCGGCATTCGGAAATTTATTTTCACATGTGAAAATCGTATCATTGTTCGTAGCGGTCGGCGTTTAGTACGAAATTTGCATACTCTTCCATTGTTAAATGTTTTATTTAATTGTCAAACGATCTCAAAAAGTGTACAAACAGAATATGCAAAAAATGGACGGAATCAAATGAAGAATGATCGATCAATCGCTGTCAATTTGGATGATTGGACGAGCTTTCAATTACGCTATGACTTCTGAAAATCGACAATGTATCGGATCGGATAGTATTAATTTAAATTTGAATAATTCAGAGTTGTAACATTATTATTTTTTAATGAAATAACCGATGATTGATTGATTTTGCGTTCAAATACAGTTTTAACGGTTTAACTTTTGAGTAGAGATTAAAAGTTACTATTCGATGATGTTAAATCGACTTGATTGTCGATGAATACGAGAATTGATTGGATAAAGAACCTGTGATTTATTTTTATAACAGAGATTATCCCATCTATTATATTCGCAATGAGCAATCACATTTTTATCGCACGGCTTGAAATTTATTACGAAAACAAACAAGACGAGCTACAAACATTTAGCACCGACATTTATTGACAATCGTTACTTACATTTATTATAACATAATTCGTTTCATAAATGAGACGAGTCATCGATTTCATCACGATCAATCAGCGAACTGCGATAAGTTGCTTAAAGTTAGACGGGGTCCGAAAAAAATAAATAGGTAACCGGTACTCGAACAAAATATTACATACTAGCTTCTCAAAATGTTAGATATACTTTTTAAAGTCATAATGATGATGAAATTTTAAAAAAAGTTTTGTTTTTAATATAAAGTTTTTAGGTTTATTGTAATTCTTGAAGTCATGTCAAATAAAAAGGTTATTAAATCGATTATTGAGTAACATATATTTTCATTGCTATACTAAAATATGTTTCATGTATAATAATATTAGATAGTAAAAACGTCTTAACTTCTAATAACATCAGAAAGATCTTTGATGGACATTTTACGGCTATGATATAATATTTACTATTACAATAAAACAAAGGGATTTATTACATCAAAAAAGTTTAAGAACCCACGGCACACACATACCGATTGTCAGATAAATTCTATACACATATTCAACCGATACAATACCGTTACAACCTTTCAGTCGTAATAATGAACACATTCGACATAGCGCGAATATTTCACAGGTGCACCAAGGTGAACCACAATCGAATCGTATAAATCTTCGGGTTCAAACAGAAGTTTAGAGCTTCGAGTCTTGTTTGTTTTCACCTCTAAACGAATTTCTCTGGTTCGCGTTTGAAACTGAAAAGTTCAGAGGTGAGTCGCCGCTTTTTCGAAAAGCGATTCTCACGAAGCGCGAGTCGTGTACGTTCACCGCGATTGTTATAAAACGAATCGTGAGATTTTGCACCGAAAGTGACATAATACATAATGCATTTATAAAATGGATCGGAACAATGAAATGTGATACGAAAAAAATGTGACCGATATTGCGATGTCGAACGGACGCGGTTCTAATGAGCTTGTTTTGCGCAGAAGTGAGGGTTACTGTTTGAGTTAAATTGTCTTTTTAATATTATGATCATACAAGGCCTGTTGACAGTTGAATTTTATTGAATTTATCATTTTATAAGTGATACATTATATAATTGATCGTCAGGATAAGATTATTTCATAATCCAAAATATTGAAAGTTAACTATATCATTAGATGTTATTTTTTTTTAGTTTTCAATGATATTTAGAAAAGTCCATATCTTACAGAGGATATTAGATTGAATATACATGTTGTAATTTATATGATCTCCATTGAAAGAAAAAAATATTTTTAATATAATTGAAAATTTGAAAATTTTCCGTAAGTATTGATAAGTGGAAGATAATTCTCATATATTGAATAACTGAATATCAAAATCATCCTTTAAACAAACACTTTTAAACAAAAACACTAGGTTTTATCAATATACTAACTACTCAAGATTTTGCTTAACTTTTAGAGACAAATAAATTTAACAAAACCAAACAATTTCCCGACGATACTTTCGAACTAATTCAAATTCTTCAAATACCCTCAAGTGATTGACATTTGGATTGTTAAAACGTAACACCATCAGCCATGGGCTAATCTTATAATTGAAAAAAAAATTAAACATTGAGAGATGTTCCAATTTGAAATAACGATTTGCCGATTGCTCGTGTGAATCGTGTGTGATCTACAGATGGGAAAAATTGATGTATCACGCAACGTGCAATTTTGAACGATTGTCTGTTACGACATTGACATCGTTCGTCAAAATAAATGCGGGATAATAAAGACGTTTCATAGACGTTTAATTTGTTATGAAAACGATGCACATGAGATGTACATAAACTATATTTACATAATACTAATATTTACATTATGAATTAACTTGGCAGTAAAAGTCGTGTCATAAGTTCAAGTTGTTATATAAAAATTTAATGAAAATCATCCATTGTGTAGATTTTGATATATTCTATTGAATTAAATATCATATATTTTTTAATATGACAAAACAAAAAAATTGATTTCGAACATTTTTCATCCCGACTTTCTCCAAACCATAAAAGTCAAACACGAGTTAAACACCGCATTTCTCAAACCAAACAATCAACAATCATCCATCAACACACTTCGAAGACGCCATCGACCAAAAACGCATTTTCGAAGCCATCAACGACGATAAACCATGACAAATTGCAATTTCACGCACGTCGGAAACCATCGGCGATTCTTACGCACGTCTATATTGGTATGCGCGGGAAAAATATGTCGAAATTTCAACACGCCTATTTTCGTGATACTTCCAAAATTTTATTTTCGAATCCTCTGGCGAAAAACGCTAATGAGGAAGACGCTCCGAGCGCCCGACGATAATTATAACGGAAAACATGCACTAAAACGATTCTTGAATCGAACTCGCTCCGCTTCGGGCATTGATGTTTATTTATTTGTTTAGCTGTTAGAGCGACCCTCGGTTTCAGTTCTGAGTACTGAACTGCACGTCTTGTAATGCTCATAAACAATTACGGCAATTTTGTAGATTGAATTATGGAAAAAAATTGTATAAAACAGATTGCGCAAGTTCGAGTTCGATTCGAGACAATTATGGCGTCCCAATTTGGCGGTTATTTCTGTCGTAGTGCAAATATTCGTAATTTTTTAAATACATTGTAAACATTAGATGTACGTTCGGGGCAATTAATCATAACAGTAGTTACGAGAAAGGAATTTCAAAGCCGACACGATAAAACGTCATCGACTCACGAACGAACACCAAATAATTCGACCTTCGCGAAAATTTAATTTAATTTGACGTTTTAAACACCCTATTATCGCAAAAACAACTGTTTACGTCCTGTATTTTCAAAAATATAATTTAAAATTCAGACATCAAAACGCTTCCAAATATATTTTAAGTTTACGTTTAGGGATCTGAAATATTCTTAAAATGAGATGTTCGAATATCGAAATGTGAAAATTGTAACCGAATTGTTATCGAATTTTCAAATGTTGGTAAAAAAAACATATTTTGATAATAATTACAAGTTTCACATTTCGTTGGAATATTCGAATATTCGATCCCTAAACTAACATTCGATCGATCATATTCAACGTGTTGAAATTTCGAAAATCTTGACACCTTTTCTAGGTCGCAATTAGTGCGCGGCAAACAAAAGGTCGAAAGCGTCCGTCCAGCGTCCATAAACGCATGTAGAGAATCGAATCCGCGCGCATTTTTAGAAAGTCCATCGGAGACGTGCACAGCCTGAAGATTGCTTTAATTGTGTCCAATTGCCGTCTCTTCAGACGATCGAGAGGAAATCTTCAATTAGCTGGCGTGTAGGAGAAGCGAACAAAAACGGGCAAACTACGGCCATGCGCATTGCGTCCGTTCGCGCGGTAAATTCGAAATTTCGAAACTTTGCACTTTTGTTTGGTGACCGTGTGGGGTGCGATGATTCAATTTGCGTACATTATCTAATTGTCGTGTAGTTGTTATTGTTCGATGACAGAATAAAAGATAAAATGTGCGTATTGTGAAGCCCAATGTTCAATTCGCTTTGTGATGACGATTAATCTTTATTTGAGTCTATCATCGTTGATTGGTGGCGTATCGTGTGTTTGACCCGGAGAAAGTCAAATTGGACTCTTCAAAATATATTTAGAGATCATTTAAGTGAATTTGAAGAAAATAAAAGTAGTCTGCGATGAGTTGTTAATAGTTAAACTGATTTTTAAAAAGAGTGTTTAAAAATCGATAAAATCACGTCGAAGAAAGTAAAAGTCGTCTAATATGGAGTTCTTAATATTCAAACATATCGATTTTGAAAGTAAACATATCGGATTTATTAAATAAATAATTTTCAAGGCGAGTTTTTAGGAACGAAATCGAATCGACGCATTTACTATGATAGCGTATGATCTTTTATGTTGAACGAATCGTGAAAATCCCCATGTGAAAAATAAAAACAATAAAATAATGCAAAACAAACTCACGATCACGTTTACGAATCGTTATCGTTATAAACAATAGGCGAATCATTTTTCTTTTCGCTAAATCGCAGCACTTTCACAAAAAAAAAGCATGAGCGATTTCGTTTCGTTCGAAATTCGACAGTTGAATCGGGAAACGAATTCACCAACATTGCATAATTCAAAAGTGAAAAAATAACATATTAAAATCACTTTATAATAAATCAATTTGGCATTGCCAAAAGCACGATTCAATCTGATAATAATTGATTCGGACATAAAAGAAACCAGTCATGAACTGGATCAAAGACTTTGATATAAAAATCCTTCGGAATGAAATTTTTTCGCATCAAAAAGTAAATACTGACTCAATCTTATCACATATCGTTGACATATGTGCACATATTAGAATGCATTGTTTTGATAAATAGTCATACTTAAACGTACATTACTCATCATTAAATTGTGTCTCAAATTTGGAATGGTTCAAAAGGTCGTTTCGGTTTGTTAACACGATCGAAATTTAATTTATTCTACACACGTGGATCGAGCGACCGAGTGTGTGAAAATCGTATTAATTCCGGTTAGAAAATCGTCTAGAATTAGTAACGTATCAGATTTCAAAATCGATTAATTTATTAAACATGCTAATGGTTTAACCTTGTCGATTATTGAAGTTGAACGTCAAATTTGTCGTCAATAATTTAAAATTTTGATCAATTAACTGTGCGTCGAAGCTTGCTATAACTATATTGTTTTAACAGTAATATATTAGTATCCGCTTGAAATTTTTACTATATGCAAAAAAATTATCATTTACTTGATTTTAATCTAAACAAGTAAACAAAGATATCACAATCGTTTCGTACACATATAAAAATGATTTCAACATTAAAACTCAACAATCCTTTCCTAATAAAATCCTAATATTATCATTAAGTCAAATATTTGTATATTTAAAACTTTCAAAAGTTTACTCTATATCAAAAATATCTGAACATCCAAAGAAACTCGTATATTTATATGAACTGCATACGATAATATTATTTTTTTTTAAATGGGTCAATCTCGAACAGCTCTAAAATCTCCACGGCCCGATTTCCCCGACTTCCAAAACTTCTCAAATATTGACCCGACATCCGAACGCAAACACTGTTAACCGATACGCGCATGCAAAGGCCTCGGTCACGACGCAGCCTTTCTATCCACTTGTCTCAAACCATCTTGGACAGGTTGAGGTTGACCACCTTGAACCACTTGCTCCTCGGACACTTCCTGAGCTCCAGCACCAGATCTAAAGATCCGCAGACAATGGATCGATTCGAAACGGGAAACCGATCGGAGCCGATGGCGGTGTACGGGTCACAGTCGACAATGACCCTGCGGTTTAGATTCGTCCGTCGAAATATAATGAATAATGGGCTCGCTTGATGGACATCCTGCCGCTTTGTCGGTCTCGGACGAGGGTCGTTTTAAAGGTGGCGTGGTGCCGTTTAATTCAATTCGGATCCGATGAGTTTTCGGGGGAAATCGGCCGAAATGGAGAAGGACGACCGGTGGGCTTGTTTGTCGTAAGCGATTCACCTCGAGGTGGTTTCCGGGTCGACTTTCAAATCTATTGGAATTTCGCATGTCGATCGATGGTTGTGTTTAAGGTTGGTTTTGATGAATTTATTTTTTTTTTTATTAAAAAAAAAAGTGAACGTTTGTATGACTTGTTGGGTTTTATGCGAATTTTTCGGAACGTGATTCGGCGAGGTATTTTCATGCGGATTTTTAATTTAATTAATCAGGATATTCGAATAAAAATTCATATGATACACATTAAAGAATCGAAAACAATAATTTTGTTTAACCTTGAGCCAGTTTGTTCGAATAAAACGAATATAGTTTTTTTACGATTTTCCACACAAAGATCATTAGTTTCGCACGTCATTTATAATTTTCATTGACACCTTAACTTTATTACATAAATCAAAAAATACTCATACCAAATTTACCACAAACTTTCAACATGATACGTTTCAACACTAACAATAACCGATGATCGACGAGTCGAAACACACGCTCAAAAATGTCATCATAATCATTAACCACGATCATCATCGTCACACAGATGCAGTCAGCTTTCCAAGAATGCGATTAGAAAATTGCAACTTTCGCAGCATTCTTGGGCAGCAATCTTCTCTAACATGCATGGGTTGTAAGGTCGAGATATATTTTAATTAGTACATTATAATGCATATAATAGATAATTATATGTTCGATTTTATGATAATGTCAATGTCAGCGTTGTCTATTTTGGTGCTCAGGATGGACACGATCATGCAATAAAGAGACCATATGATTGTTCTTTTGAAGGACGTCATTGATATAAACAAATCAATTGGATTGATATTAAAATTACTTTCTTATAAGGATGTTATGAGAATTACATGCATTGCATTTATCGATAAAATGGTTAGTAAATGTTTGTCTGTAGTTTCGCTCGAAGGAAATTGTTAATATTTCAATTATAATTAATTTTGTGTTTTGTTTTAAACATTTTTTCAAAATACACACGTACCAATAACGCAACGTAATACGTTGATGCTTAATGAGTTTACTTATTATTTGAATAGTAAAAAAATTGAAAAAATCAACAATTTTCCTCAACTAATGATGAAGATACGTTCCTGAATTTCGGTCGTAATTCGAATTCATACAAAAAATTGATCAATTTTATAACAATTATAGCAAAATTTACAATTTTAACACTATTCGAATGATTCTATATTTATTTAGAAATGCATTGACGCTAAGTGACGATAAGTGATGTAATCAATGTGGACATTGATGATAAGTGACGCTAGTGAGTAGTTTTTGGAAAATAATTAATTGAAAAATACATTTATTATTTTTCCTCTATAAGTCAGAGACTACTGTATTTGTACTGAGCTTTAATATGATAATAAAATAATTATTTCATATAATTTTCTTGTTTTCAATACTAAAGCATATCATTAAAAAAAAAATTCGATTTATCCTTGTCAATCAATATCAATAGTAGAAAACAATCAGGTAAGCGACATGCGATACAGTTAATAGATAGATTTTATTCAGTTATATTTAAAAAAAATATTAATATTAATTTACTTCAGCGGTATGTTGAGTACTAATATACTCTTTATAAATTTCGAAATCCAAAATATTCACAATACACCAAATCGTCAGAATCGAACGTTAAAACAAAAAAAAAAAAACTCGACAACCGCCTCCGTTACGTAATGGAAATTCAACGCAAAAAAACCAACAACACAAAAGTCACCATACTCGTTATCAGCAGGAGCCCCGTTGGAGCCGCGTTCTTCGGCGATTTCGCGCTTCTGCTGTCTCTTGGCCACCATCCTGACGACCCTCTGGCTCGATGGAAAGTCGAAGAAAGACCAGCTCGAGGATGGGCCTGCGCGACGTCGGCCGCGACACTGGTCGCCGTTTCGCAACGGATTTCGAAAATGGCCCGGAGCCGGCTGAATTTTATCTACCACCCCGCAATGTTTGCATGCGAGATCGTAAAGGTCCGATACGGTCGGCAGATAAAACTGGAGAGGACTAGTTACTGCGCGGAAAAAGTGTGTGCTCAAATATCGCGGCGGCGTGCTGCGAACGGTGTTAGTTCGCGATTTTGGGAATCGGTGACGGCCGTTGAAAGATGGGGAGTTTGGAAGGTGTGCGTTTGAATTTTTTGGTCATCGAGTTCTTCTGGAGTCAGATCGTAAAAATTCGAGACTCGGAGGACCGGTAATTGAAAAGTCGATGTATATAATACACTTATTAGAAATTGTATTAATTGTAATAATTCATTTATTTTATAATTAAAACTCTTTTGAGGTCATATAAATATATTAACAAAAATATTATTTATATTAATTTATACCTAAATGACATTTTTTTTAAATAATAATAATAAAATATGTCCCATTGTGACATTTTCAATTTTAAATATCGTAATTTAAAATTATAATGAAAATACATATGGAAATTTTGATAAAATATATCTTAGTATGAAAATGGAACGAGATAACCAAATGCAAATTTGTTTAAAATCTATTAATAAGTATTATTAACAAATTATACATTTCACACTCAAATTCATATATACATTAAATAGAATGGAATAGATACGTATTCTAAGCATTCAAACATTTTTTTGATTTAATTAAGTACAACTACGAACGAAATCAAAAAGCAATTCAATAACCGACCGTTGAGTTCGAATCAATGCAATGTTTTGAATGCGGATTTATGGCGTGCCTCAAAGCAATCAACAATTACGATTTTTTCACAATTGATAATTTAAACCCGACGGGCTGTAACTATCGCGAAAAAAAGCGTATTATAAAAGCATTAATACAGCGGAATCTTCTGTATAATGTCGGAATATATTTGCGCGTTTTCATAATACAAAAGCGAGAAAAATATGCGAAGAAATTCGTCGAGATTTGACACGTTCGCGCGCTATCGTGCATTTTCCACGCGCGAAAATTCCCCGCAATTTTCACACATTCACACAAAACGGCACATTTTCGAAACGACCCAGCATAATAATATCTCACGAAAAAAATATCGCACTCAAACGTGGAAAATCGAAAAGAAAACGCGAAGCCTTGTTTATTATAGAAAGCGACCGCTTCTCCATAAACCACAAGTCGCGGCGACGAGCAGTTTGCCCAAATCAGTTCAGCTCACTTTTCCGCACATTTTTATGACATTATTTATTTTATATGTCGATAAATCTCAACGCGTATCGAATTCGAAATTGTCCGATAGATCCGTTTTTCGAAAGCGAAAGTTTTGAAAGCGAATTGCAGCAATGGTTAAGTGCAGTTCATAACGCGAATAATTGAAACTCGCCTCGCAGGGTGACGACTAGAAATTAAAGCAATTACAAATCGACATGTTTGATAATGCAGACGCGCATTCGGACCAGTTTCATAATGTAGATGTTTCATACGTGGGGAGAATAAATTTTTAAAATGTTCAATGGTGTGTCGAAAAACCGCCCGAGAAATGTCGAGTTAAATAATATATCGGATCGTATACCGATTTGTGAACTACTGTTGAGCAATAGCACGTATTACATCTATTATTCAATTCGATTAGAGCAATATGAACTGGTTAAAGCATATGTAATCCAATAAAAACATATATAGTGCACGGATCAAAAGATTTTCGGAAAAATCCATTTTTCATTATCAAAAAATAACCGCATGTTTTATTATCAATATCGTGTGCTATCGTTTAATTAAAAATAATCCTATTAGATAAGATTTGATAAACGGAAGCTTTTATTATGATATATATTGGAAAAATATCTGAACTTTTATAATACATTCGATAAACAAACACTTTAATTTTCCAAAGAAAATCCGATCTACACTAAAATTTTCCAGACTTTTCCAATCAGAGTATGCAGTTCTGTTTCTTATATTCTTTCGGAACATTTTATCGGTTCCAAAATTGAATCGATTCGTCTGGAACTACTGTGACCCAGTTCGATCCAGTTGCAGTCAATTTGCAACCGCATTCCTGAGAGTCGGCCTTAAGATACTCGAAGAAGTCTGGTCCGCGATCACAGGGAAAAATGATCGATGAAACAAAATCGTGGCAACGAAGCAGATAAAAACAATAAATCTAATTTGTGTAATTTATCACGCCACAGAATCCGCGAAAGAAGAAGTACTAGATTTCTATTGTGGAACGATTCGACCGTGACATTTCATAAAGGCATGATCCATTGGATGATTTGTTGCTTTATAAATGTTTTTAGATTCTTTGAATATTTTAATTCTATAGCACAGACCCGTACAAATATCAACAGGTCTATTATTAAATGAAAAGTGAATTTGAATAATCGATATATTTATTTTTTCAAACAATTATGTTTAATAGGAATGCGTTTATTTCGGATGGTCATTCGACATTGGACAGGCTTTCGAATGAAAAAACGGTATCAATCCAAATGTCAAGACATGGAATCGACAGAACCTTTTACATATCATATCACGACCTCAACCTTTAAAAGTGAGATATATCCATAAAACGAGATGTGTTTCGAATATGGGAGCGATATCCGCAATCCGGAATATCCGAATCGGGTCTAAGAAACACATCGTGTCTATATAAAATTGATCGATCAGAACCAGAAGACCCAGATCGTGATTGACAACATTCACCTACATAGATAAAACTAGTTCAAATCCGCGTATCCGACTTTGCTTACATAATTTCAGGTCATATAAGCGTTTCGATATCCGAAAATTATGCTCAAACGCCGCAAAAGAGGTTGAATTTAACTGTTTTGTTGGTAAAAATGTATAATTCATATTTCGACGTGTGTAATGAGATTTTCATAAAATTTGATGATTGATCGTCACTTATATGAAATTCATATATCATAAATAATAAAAGTGTGCTTAAAGGAAAAACTTCTAAGGCAGATCCATTAATTATTCAACGATTCGTTTCATCCGAGTTTCCTTCGGAGTTTTCCTACTAATTATAACCCGAAGATCTTCATATTATTACGTTGATCTCGAAATTTATTTTCTTCGCAAAAACAAAAACGTTCAAGAAGTTCAAAGCGAAATCGCGATGGTTATCTTATCTGCGAATTTGAAAATTTATTTATTTCGCGCACGATCGGAAACATCATAATGATGTGAATTTAGATCGATCGATCGGAAACAATGAATCATTTCGATGCAAAATTTGCGAATATTCACTGTGCCAATTCTCAGAGCTACATTACACTCATGAATTGTCGGATTCGAAAAAATTTCTAAATTCGTGCGTGATACGGGAATTTTAAGAATTATACGCCCGCATGAGTCGATATTTTTTAGTACAATTGTGACTAATTTACGACAATTGCGATGATTTTTTTGAATCTAGATAAAGTCGATCTATGAAATTAAAAAAATGTTTTTTTTATAAAAGTAACATATTTTCTCAAATCCATATTTCATTCTTCGAATTTATCGAAGAAATTCGCGACGAGAGATTTTTCATACATGGGAGAATTTCCTTGACGAAAATGAATCCGAATGTGCGAACAATTTCGATCAAAAGAGAGAGTTCGAAAACAAGCCACGAGAATAATGAAAAAAATCGGAAACAATGGATTTCCAACGCGGTGTCAAACTCACGATCCGCCAGTAAAGACACAAAAAATAACTAGCACTTTTTTTACCAAATTTAACACTGAACTCGTGACAGCACCAATTTAACCGCATGTAGATAACGCGTTAACTGTTTGTCGGGGCGATAAAAAAATTATGGGAAAATGCTATTTGATTTGACTGTGCATACGATTTGTGGGAGTTTAATTGATTTTTTTTCAACTTCGATGTATGCAAAATAGGTTGTCCATTTGATTTATTGTCGTACGGTACAAAATACGCGGTGTTTACGTGCGGCCTTCGCAACAGCACAGTTAACGTTACGTAAATGTTGTTTTGCGTCACGTGAATGCGATGACATAAAATGGCGTTTTTGTTCCGCTGTGATGGAAGAAAATAATTCAGCAACAGGCTCTTTAGAGGGTTCAAAAGTTCAGACAATATCTCATGAAGTTCGAGTTGCGAAGGATTTGACGGTTAGTGAGTTCGCAACAACTGCCGTTTGACACGAAGTTCCGAAACCAAAGTATGGAAATGTTCGTGAATATAGTTTTGAATGTTTGGAAGATTGATTTTTTTTTGTAATAATATGATAATTAGATGTGAGACATCTTCAGATTTTTTGTGTATTTAATTTTATAAATAGAATCTTAATGCTGCCGTGATAAGAACGTAAATTTACATTATTCATGAGAGTGGAATATAATAAGGTTTATAATTGAACATTAAGATTCGTTTAGTATGAAAATTTACTTAACAAGTAGGGCTAAAAAATTCAAATTTAATTATATTATTACTTATTCGTTCATTATTATTGTAACCGTTCATTATGGAATCATATGATTTTATATTCTAATGCGATTCAATATAAAAACCCTACTTATTAAGATAGTTTTATTTCATAAAATCAATTTTACTAGTTTTTCTTATAATTTTCAAATATTCAGTCGAAATATACCATAAAAATAAATTAGCCTTGTTAAATGAACGAATTGTAGAAAACAAGCCTATTCCTAAATATTGATCAAAAACCATTTTAAAAATAATAATATAAGCATTGAACTATTCAGATTTTGTCTTCGGTTTAAAAATCATCTTTCTCATAAAATGGATAATAAAAAAAACTAAAATTTTCAATATTTTAAGAAAATATCTTCCCTTAAATTCATCCCACACATCCTCCATTTTAATATAAAATCAACAAATTAAATTTCAACCATCAAAAAGTCATCAAAACACATATTAATTTAAAACCCCATGCGTTTACGCGTGCGCGTCGCTTATATGGAACGTATCGACGCGCTCTCGCGAAAACTCCCATATCTCACGTTAATGGGAAAACTTTCCCGTGGAGAGTTTAAAGCCCCTCGACGTCCACTCATCGATTTGCGAGTGTGACTCTCAATGCAAAAAATCTCCCATGGATTTTTTGTATGTAGCTATTTTGAAGCCGTAGTAATCTGCGTTCCGATCGCGTGGTTTTGACCGCGAAAATGCCGGAAAAATGCAAATAAGTCTGTAATCAGATCGTTTTTTTTTTACGCTTATAGTAATGTGTGATTCTGTTCGAATTGTTAAAATGTACAATTTTGGTGTTCTGAATATAGTAATTGGTTGTTGAATGCATTCGCATTCACCGCCTTCAACTAGATCAAGGAAAATTGTTTAAAAAGTGAACGTGTCTTTGAATGTTGACAATTTTCACTTTTCACTGACATATTGTTGCTTATATGAAGAGGATGATTGCATTACATTATAAGTTAATATTTTATGTAATATTCATAGAAATATCGGGACTGAATTAATGAATTCGGATCGAAATCTCCAAAGTGGGTACTAAGTCGTTGAAAGTGGGCGCTAAGTAATACAAATGTTTTAAGCATGAACGACCATTTAAGAGGATACAACTTTTCAAGGACGACATAAACGGCCTTGAAACTTTCTAAAATCAAATATAAATTCATATTAAGATGGTAATCGAATTTAGAAATTAGACTAATTTACATTTATATCACATTTCAATGGATATGGAAAAATCAAATAAAGCATCGAATTAACATGGATTTGAAAATAAAAGTTAACTCATTTAGCAGAAAAAACGAGCAGATTAATTGAATTCCAAACAGTTTCAATTAGATTTCAAAAGTTTTCAAACGAGTTATGCGGTACACGTTAGATTTTTAAACTATCACAGTTAACCATTACTGGTTCTGCGGAGTTTTACTGGTTCTTTTAACCTGTCCGTTTCACTCGGTTTAGAAACGGTCGTATGAAATTAAACAGCGGTGACTGATTTTCTTGATCTCGTTCAATTCACAACAGATATACTTTCACTGATTTGCAACGACAACGAATATCGGCGAAAGTTTACCTTTGCCGTCACATTTCGAATCGATACGTTTCGCGCGGGCAAAAACTCGAAAATGCATGATTTTTTAATTGAAAGTTGTGATAAAAAGTAAATTTTTCAACGATCGAATTATCGCTGTCGATCAAATTCACTGACGTTTTGTTCGCATAATTAATTCCGATACAGCCGTTAACGTTTCATTCAATCAGTCCAATTGAGTAGAGCATTCAAAGTGGAACGATAAATTTATCGGGCCGGAGATAAAAATTATCGATACTTCGTATAAAAACGTTAAATATATATTTTTAAATAAAAATTATATGGTTCGTTAAAAAAATTATGCTTTCAAATCGAGTTTGGCAGTTTTGTACGATTAATTGAATTTGTCTTCGATATCAAAGTAAGTCTTTGAATAAGAATAATTTTTTTTAAATCAATCACGGTTCGAAATCTTTAAAAAATACATAGCTGAAATTTAAATGATCTGAATAAATAGAAATCGAATCCTCTTGAGTAAAAATTCATATGGGGGCGGTTGAATAACCGATCTCTGTATCGTCTGTATGTTCAATAAATATCGGAATTGCATGAACAGTTCAAAGATTGAGATCGATAAGTAATTTGAACCGATAACCCTTTGAAATGACGAGGGTTCATTTACCCATATAATAGGAGGTTATAACATTAATTGGAAGAGTATTTTTAATGTTAATTGTCCGTGAAATTCGAGTGTTATACAATGGTCATTGCTTGATGAAGATGACACTAAGGCAACGAATGAAGCAGTGTTAAATGTACCGTTATTTAAAAATAAATTCTAATAAAGTGTTTTTTTATTTATGAAACGTTTGGGAAAAATTTGAAAATGTTCGTCGTGATCGGTCATAATAAAAAAGTTGAAGTTTACATGCAGTTGAACAATAATGAATTTTGTAAACAAAAAGTGTAATCATTCATTATTTCTTTTGATCGATCGTTTCAATGTTTAAATTTTTTTATATTACAAACAAAAACAATACTATTTAATGGAATTCGTGACGAGTAAAAACAAAACAATCGTTTATGATATTCAATTAATTATTGCGGTACGAAATTTCATTATGGAATAATACAATGGATGTGAACGCTTCCATTCTAAACGTCGATCTATTTCCAGATCATTCAATTTCAATATACGCTTTTAAATCACACTATTTTTATTCACTTTCTTACGAATTTATCATTCATTCAATTTCCCAACGAATGTGAAACTGCTCGAATCGATACGACAACGTTTAAATATTTTTCCCGCTCCATTGAATACACTACAATAAAAACTTACATAAAACACCGGAAAATCACATTCGTCCGGTCGTAGTTTTATTACGCACGTTATAACATCGATTCGAAACACACATTTTGTTCTACACAATCGAAAAAGTACGAAGTACAAATATCTACCAAAATCTAAGTACAGTTATCCACGTTAAAAAAAATCCCGAGTATGTACCGAGATCTGCATATAAAAGCCGTTCTACGACGGATGAATGAACTTTTCGATGCTCGGAAGCGCTTAGAATAAAAATCAGGCTTTTTTTTAAAACTGATTTTATACAAAAAATGAGATGATTCACTATTGACATAACGAGTCAACGGATCAAGATGCACTTTCACTTCTGCATCGATTTTATCTCAATTATGCAACAGTTGCAATTTCGGATGACCGATTCGTTGCGTTATTTGTGAGATAATGTAGGAAATGTGCATTATACATTTCACAATGGCGCGATTATTATTTCATATTGTTCGCTGGAAGAGTCCGAATAATTTCGGATTTTTATATAAGGGATCATTATATTACACTACATATACGATCTATAGACTTCAGACGCATCAAAACCACAATAGCACGCGGAAACAACACAAATCATTGCCCAACATCCAAGATCCATAATAATGAGCGCTCGAAAACGACCGAGACGAAGAGGACTCATACACCCACGCGAAGCACAAATGTTAGAAGTCGACCAGGTCTCGACCCGTTGTCGAGTTCGCCCTTAGGGCACAGTGGGCGGTCGCCGCCCACTTCCTACCTCTTGTGCAAACGTTCGCGGCTCTGCAACACCAGAAATGCACCTCTGAAACCGTTCTTATTATATTATATGTTAGCCTCGGGTCGAGAGTGAAAGCATCGGGGCTAAATGGTGGTTGCTTCGTTTTGGACCACCTTTCTAAACGGACTCGCGAAAGGTTAAGCATCCAAGATTGACCACTTTCAGAGTTCACGTTCGAATCACGATCTCGTTCATTATACTCGACTTATAGACTGTTCGTGGTGGTTAAAAGGTATTTGAGTGAATCTCGTGTAATAATTCATAATCCTGCCGAAGCCTTCCGGATTGTTTAAATAACATTAATACATAATTATTGCAAATACAGCACTGTTGGTGGTTTGGATAAGTCGGATTCACTAGATCTGACTGAAATTAATAAATGACAGATGTATTTTATCACACGATTAATTTAAGAATCATTTTCATTTCAAAATTCAGAAGTCTATTCCATTAATTTTATCGAGAAAATTCAATTAGAATTTGGGGAATACATAAATGCACTTTGGTTTTAATAGTTTATAATTTAAAATTTAATATTTTTCTCTAAAAACATTTCAAATTTAAACGAATGCGTATGCGTGGGCAACGTCTGAAATAAACATTTTTAAATAAAAAAAGAAAATTCCTCCATTTTTTATATACCATCATCACAGACAAAAGAAAATATAAATGCAAAAATGGTCCATATATAATGAAAGCTTAGAAGGGGGAGACGTAAAGTGCACAATATTCGATTATATAATGCAAAGTATTATATTTTATAGTGCAAATGATTGAATTTTAAAGCGCAAACTGTTCAAACCAAGGTGCATAATTGTTACGGTTGAAAACTATTTTTATTAAAGTGAATATAATCAAAATTAAAGTGAAATCAATTTTTTCCATTAAGTTTTTTTTAAGTAAACTTCATCGCATCAACTTCTGAATGGCTCATATACGAATCCAATGAATGTTCATCAATTATAAAAATTAAATTGACCCATAAACTAGACCTTGCCCTTACGCATATTATAAAAAAAACAGTCACGATGTACGAACATCACATGCCATGTCAGTCTCATAGGTGGTCATCATCATCATCATCATCTTGTGAATGACCATATCGATTTACTAGCCGAGTTCGACGACCGAAAGGAAGACGGTGAGAACCGTTCAATGGACCGAAGAACGACCAGCACCTGGTCTTCGGTGAAAGTGAAGCACGAGAACGATTACAGGAAATATGGTGTGTCGTATATTAAATGTGCATTTGACGTGGGCAAGTGCAAGAAGTGCACCGTCATGTGCAACTGTTAAGTGGGCGATGATTTTTGATTGGTAAAAGCGAAATTTCATAGTATGAAGTTTTGTTTGTGCACGTCATTGTATTTGATCTGATTTGATTGAGTTGATTTGAATGATTGTTGCGTTTTTTCGTATAATTTTTAATTATGCCGAGTGCGAGATCGCGACGTGAAATTTGCAGTCAGATATGTCAAAAAAACGTGAGAAAAATTAGCCTTTAGATGTGAAATCAGAAGTCATCACGTCACTTTAAATGTGTTGGTTGATAACGACGATGATAATGATGATGATGATGATGGCACTTGCGATACTGAAAATCGTCAGCGAAAGCGCATTAAAATACACAACCTAAACTTTCACTAGAATTTATACCATATTAGAAGTTACGCTCGGGAGACACACAAAATTGGAATCACTACCGAAAACATTGTTTACTTTGTGTTTTAACAAAATAAATTAAATATTGATACAACTATTCTTTCAATAAATATGAATTTTTTTTGCAAAAAATATTATTGCCAATGCAGGATATCTAAAATCATAAAAAAGAGAAAATTTGCTTCAAAAAAATCAGCGAAAAAGATCCAAAATTCACGCCGCACGAAACATAATGGCTCTCAAACTGTCGCAAGATAGTTCACACACTCAAAATTTAAACAAAAAAATCACGGTTACCGCCTTCTGTATGCGGCGACAGCGTATTATTATCGCGTTATTTTGGCACAATTGCTCCGTGTCATCATCGCCATCGAGAACAAAATTGAAAATAACGGAAACTTTTGTTCTCCAAGTCGACGTTTTTTTTCTTTCACTGACTTTTTCTCGAACCGAAGATTGACGTAAGTATCGTTTCGGAAAAAAAATCGGTAGGAATAACAGAAAAAACCGCAAGCTCCACTCAAGTTCGACGAACGGAGTTTCGTAAGGAACAGATTTGTCGGTTTCCGATAGAGCCGATTTGTTCGTCAAAAAAAGGCTACACGAATCCGAGTGGTCGAATTTGTATTTTTTTCAAATTGAAAAAAATAGATTGAAAATAAAATTTTGACCGCGTTTTCGTACATGAGCGCGGGAAAATTTACGCTAGCCGAATTTCGAGTGTGTTACGTAAATTCGCAATTAACATTTTTTTTTTAATATTCATAATATCTTTCAGGCGTTCGATTAACGAAATTTACGAGTCATCTCAGATAAAATAATGATTGATTTCGTTTTTGAATAAATGGCAAACTAAATTGATATTACGAAATATACAAATATATATAAACAATCATTTTTCAAGTAAATTCGAATTGATTATATTAACAAACATTACAACACATACCAAACAATGAATGGCGACAATTTACATAATAACTCATCTCGAAATTAATTACAAATTCTGATATATGCAATCTACAAGCTATTTATACACACGAAGCACGTTTTACTAGAGAAGACGTGATTGTCAATAATTGCTAAAAAGCAAAAAGCACTTAAGCGAAAGGGAGTTCTAACTCAGTATACACAGAGAAGGGCGTTAATGCAATACGACGATCGTAAAAACGTGACGCAACACATGGAAACAATTAAAAACTTTGTCTTGTATTCATTTATGCACATGTGAAAGAACTAGTTTCGATGAACATTCGAATCCAGAGCGGAAAAGCAGATTCGAAATTTGGCGCGAAAGTGTGCAGCGGATTGATTCGCTTCAGTAAAAGTGTCGAAAATTGCGCAAGATTTCGATAATTGAATTGTTACGTTTATATTCGCAGAAAAAATCTATTTTTGTCGAAATGTTTGTTATGGGAAACACAAAAACGATTTTGCTCAAAATATTTATCGACATGTTTTTTTTTTAATGAAAACACTCCAAATGCACTCAACCAATTGAGCTAAATTTGTTTTAGTGTCTGTTAGAAGAAAAAAAATGGTCGGCCTGTCAAAGAGGAACGTTCGTTAATTTAACAACTAAACAAGTATTACTCAAAAAAAATTAACATCTAGTTTCACAGATGTTACATTGCAAGTAGAAACATTTAGATAATAACCGAAATATTTCTACAATCAAACGATACATAGCACGATTCTATTTCAAAACCAATCTCTTTTACACACAATATCTTCAGATTAAATACGATTTTATTTTAAAACCAATTAATCTTTTACACACAATTTCAACATTTTCTTTGGATTAAAACACTACAAACCCTGATCATCATTTCATCTCAAAATCCTAACGAACCATCCAAAACGAAACGATTTACCGTTCCCAAGCAGAAAAGCTTCCGAAAGCGTTCCCCTTAACTGTATCCGTAATATATAAAACTCGAACACAAAGAGCCGCAGCGTTAATCGCAAATGAACCGCGATGACCGCCAGAGGAAGACGATCGTGATGACCATCAGCAAAAGAAGTGGAAGCACTCTTCAAGAAGTGCCTCGGGCCGAAGAAGCTGGTTCGCAATGGAGGCAAGTGTGTCGTCGAGACGAGGTTCATCAACCGAGGACCCAGATTCGGCTAATTGGACCCCAGCCACCATCTTCGGAGATAAAATGCTCCTATGGGGGTGATGGTGGTTGTGAATTAGCCAACAGCTAGTTTGGGCACGTGTTAAACCGCTTATGATCAGAAATTAATGGACGGGTTTGATTATTCAGGTCTCTTGTGCTCTCGAGAGTATTTTCGGATTTTGAAGTGTTGCATTGGTTAATTTCAATCGATATCTTTTAAGAAATAAATTTTATAATCGTTTTAAAGATCATGTAAGATTTATATTTTCGAAAAAATATAACGAATCACGATCTGAACGTGTATTTAATACAATACGGTTCACGTTTATGTAAGATGGTATCGATATGCATCGAGCTCGTTTGGACAATTGTGCAACAGTCGATGGCATCTTGTGCAACGAAGAACACACCTGAGAGAGGTCAAAATTATAAAAAAATCAAATACAACTATAGACCATAGTTCGACATGTGAAGAAATTCGAGTTTCGCAATGTGAAACGGTCGCAAACGACACAAAGCCAATTTAGTTACGTGTCGCACAAATGGACCACGAATGGGATTAGTATTACGTGGATATCTTCAGAATTTAATATTCTCGTTATTAGCGGATCGCATTATTAAAATATTCAAATGTAATCGTCGTGCGTTTTTTTTTTGTTTACGCTCTCGTTATGCAAAAAATTTGCGTAAATTGCCCCCGTCGTAAAAATGTGTCGCGTTTTAATTTCGGGATTTTCGGGCTTTGCGAATAAAAAAAATGTCCTTTATATGAGAGAATTCTCGTCGCGAGCTTTCACTATTATGCTTTGTGTGAACGTAATTATGTGCGTGATTGAGGAAGTATGCGAAATTTCATAGTGAACAAATTTCAACGTACAAGAATGTCGTGGGTGACCTCGTATGTAAAATGTTAACAACCACCTAACTGAATAGTTGGCGAAATTGAAAATTTAAGATATATTTTTTCTTAAGAACAAATCGGAAAACTTAACGTATTATTACAAGTTGATTCGAGGACACTTGACGATTATAATTTGCATAATGCATTTAAAAAAAATTTGAGATTTTTCGTAATTCGTTCCGGCAAATATTGTCTACATTAAAAATTTAAGTTTAAAGAATTATCGTCAAATAAATTTTTATTGAATATTTAAATTACCTTTAAGTAACTTAATAAAATACGATACGTTGATTTATCATGTAAAAAATAAAACAAAATTAATTTAAAATGGATAGAACGAGTGTACAACCGACCATATAAACTCATGACGAGAAAGAGTAAAAAATAGACAACTAGTCTCTGTTTAATTTATATGGACAGATGCGTTTGCTACATCTCAAACAGGACATCGAGTAATATCACTATTTCATAGCAGTTACCGCAACTTTTCTTAACTTAACAAATTTTTAAAAGCCCTTTCGGATTTTCGAGTGCGTTCGAGATGAATGAACATCCGCCGGCAGATGAATGGGAAAAAACTTATTATATAAAGAAAAAATTGGTGTGTAAAAACGATTAGCGTCTTGATGACTTGCATGTATATACGATAGCATTAATAGATCTTTTCCGCTCTAGAAAAAAAATCGCCAATAATTGCTGTCTCGCTTGATGTACGAAATTATATGTTATTTCAGTAACGCAGAAGAAAATAACAAAGTGACCTGATTTCGATACATATTAGCGTAATTGAAATATTCTGCATCATAGATTATAATACACTTAGACCTATATTAAATATTCAAAAATGATCATATAATATAATCACATACACCCTAATAAACAACACTGATACCTTTTTAATTAAATTCATCGATTATCATAACTTTTGAACGATTTACATCATTCGACCCGACAATATACATAAGAGATTTCACACCGATATCGTATAAAATCTTTAGATAGAACTAAAATAGAAACACCTGTGATCAACGAAGAACGGATCGAGCAGGTTTAGCAAAATAGCAATCGTAAATAGACGGAGAGCGTTCGAGCGAACGAAGGCTCGATCGAGCGTAAAAAAGCTATGAATGGATCGATCCGTCGACCGTAAAATGGAGACGTACGCAACAAAAGTTTGAAATATATAAAAAAAAAACATAATCCGAACCTACGGATGGAACAAATTCGAAACGTGTAGGTGGTGTAGTTAGAAGCTGTGAGACTTTGAAATTTTCCGTGTTTTACGGTGGCGGATATATTCACGTTGCTAATTGAATAAGTGGTTGTTAGAAATTTAGATAGTTTTAATTCGGAAATTTGAAATAGTTTTTATTCGGAGACGGTTGTTGACCGGTCTTCGAGTTGTCTGTTTTGTTATTGTTACGGTTTTACTGTTCGATCGATAAGTCTCCATTACTGCGTTTCGTTTTGATCGAAATATTGTTGTTTGTTGTAAATAAAACTGGTTTTGAAGATTTGACCTAGGCGCGAGGTCGAAAAACCGAGAGCTTTATGGTCAATGTCAATAGGTTGGAAATAATTCATAATGAAATTCATAAAAAACGATATATTACATCAACAATTCATAACGACCACGTAAAGTACACACTATCCAAATTATACACAGAAAATTCACGAATTTAATTTCCTCCCAATTGACAACACACTTTCATAACACCACCCACTAAGAACAAATCCTTGATTGCACAATTCGCAAATCCCAATGAATCAACAATCACAAGCACCTGACAGCAAGGCCTCGCTCAAACAACAGGAAAAAATACCATTATCAAACGACAGAGACAAGGACCATTGTCGATCCTCGCTGCTTTTAATTCGCCTCAATTTGCGGTGGAGCGACTCCGAATTAATCCAGCTGTGGTTCGTCATCGTCACGATGATGATTGTCATAAATCGTCGGAACAATGTTAATTTCGTGCTCGAGTAATAGTCGCATTTGTCACTTTCGCCCGTGAGAATTTCTCTTGCGGATTGTTCGCGAAAAGGTGATGTTTTTGTTGGGAATAATATTTTTTTTAGATTGATTTTGGTGGAGTTGTTATCTCTGTCGTGTAAGTTATGTGTTCGTTACGATAAGGGCTTTTTATATATTGGAATTCGGGGTATTTTTATCATTGTTTACTATGTAATGATAGAGGAAAGTAGTTAAAAAATTTTAAATATAGAAAAGTATAGTTTGTTAACTTATTTCAAACGTATCCATTAAAGACATGTTTGATTTTAATAACCAATGAAAATCGATCCATTCGACAAGGTTAAACTATTAATAATATAATATATCAATATAAACATTCTATCAATGGTTTTACCTTATCAATTATAAAAAACACTTTTAAATTATTAGAGTAAAATGATAATAGTTTCATAGAACATGGCTTTTAGTATTTATATTCCGCGAGAATTTTTTCCTTTAAAAATATTTGCAATTCCAATAATTATCAGAAAGAATTTATACAAAAGCATATAATAATGGTGACGATTCCAAAATGAATATAAAATTATATGACTATATTATATCACATTTCAACCTACTAATTGTGCATATTTCACCGTTTAATGATAATACATTATCATAAGGCCATCACGCATGAACTTTATTAACAACACAATAATAATTAACAGTTCAAACACGCTAACGACCCGAAATTGCATAGCACAAAATCGAACTAAATAAATTTAAAAAATTAATGATAGTTCGAAATCGAACCATTCCAATCATATTTATATGCACCGCAAAGAGAGCGTAACATTCATCAGGTCAGAAGTCGATAAGCGAATTCGGAACCGCAATTTTGACATATTATAATAATAACGCCATAAAAAAGTAATGTATAGAAAAAATAAATAAGGGCAAATTCGTGACCGGGTTTCTTCGACAAATGGCGCGATGTAAATTCACCATAATAAGCCGCCATAAGCTCGGTCACGACCGTTTTAACCCCGTCGACTTACTGAAAACCCGATTTCGGCCTGAAAAATGAAAAATGACGCGGACGATCCGAATAAAAAAATAAAAGCTCCGATCAACAAGTTAGTTTAGTGTAGGTTTGGCTCGATAGTAAATAGGTGGGTATCGCTGATGAGCCGCGTCCGAGTTTAATTTAAAATAGTTTAAATGTCTATATTTAACCGGTGGACATTGTTGAAAAATGGTGGTTTGAATATTCAATATCGTCTATAATCGGTTGCAATTTTAACTCGTCTGTTTACAAAACATGGCAATTTTTTCGGACGTCGCTTTTTTGGAGGTCGACAGTTCATTACAATACATGTGGAATTTTTCCGCTTTTTTGTCGTTTTCGAAAAAGCATACCGTAGATCTAATCGGTGAATAAATAAACTTGAACCTGTATTTTTTACTTTGCATAAAATATTAACAATTTCCAACGCCGCTAGGATAATTATACGTTTTTTTATACGATGCGCCCTTTGTGCAACACGCAACTTCACAATGATTAAAGTCAATTAAAACACATTTTGAATATTCAAATCGATCAATTAAAAAGAAAAACGACACACAAAACTATCCAAGTGGCGCGCAAATACGAATCGTAAATACAACAATCGACTTACGATGAGTGATGCTTGTTCTTTCCCATTTTGATGCACTGTGTGAAACGCGCGCGGTTTCAAAAAAAATCCACAAAAAGTGATACCAACTGCAGTAGAAAATCGAAAAAACGATTCGATCGAAGGACACGAGCGCGACGACTTGCTCTCTTCAAGAACAACCGCGAACGAGTGATGCGCGCGCGCATGCGTCTATACCATTGCGCATGCGCAAGTTTCAAGTTTAATGTGCACTGACATCTATAGATGATTTTTAACAACTTTTTAATCTAAGACACAAACCATACTACATAATAGTTTTTTTATTTCATCAATAGATAATATTTTATTTATTGATTTATTTATTTATTAATAAATTATTTATTTTCAAATCATATTAAAACAAATCATTTTATAAATAAAACATTTCTAAAACGATTTCAATCAATTAATAAATCATTCAATTTCAGTTGCTGTCTGTAAATCAATACAATTGTAATCTAATCAATGTACTCCCACGCGTATACAATTTCATATACCTACTTATAAGTACGTACATACTAAAAAATTGACGTAATAAATAAAATAATAACCTGTTAAATGTGTATACTCGTTCCATTGCTGAAAAACTTTTTCACTCAAATTTATCTCGATTACGAAGTCTTCGCGTAAACGTGCACGTGAAACGTATGAATATTTTATAATACGCTTATTCTTCAGAGACAGCTGTCATTTACTTGTCGTCGACATTCTATACAATGTGCCTTTTGTGTCTGAAGAGCGTTCACGTCTCGGAATGCAACATGCCGCAATTGTTTCAAATGGTGAAAAATTCGAAATACGACCGCAACGTTCGATAACTGGATATCGACTGCTCGAGATAAATGGACGTCTAAACAATTGAACAAAATGACCTTTATTCGACGAATCGGTTTTTTTAAATTGCGAACGTTGGCCGTTACGTGTCGTGTGCGCCGAAAAAATAAATAATAACCCGAAAAAATATAGTAATTCATTACGTAAATGACACCGAATACGAAATGCTTTTTGATAACGAGCGAAAGAAAATTAAGTGTTTTTCCCATACAATATTTACTCGATCATGATGTGTTTTGAATGGGCATTATCGATTTTTTTCATGAATATTTGATCCTGAACGTTTCGTTACTAGTAAGTATTTTTAAATATGTTATTAAAATAATATTTTTATATGAATCATCCTTGATAATGTGTAAGGTCAATGAATAGGTATGCATTTTATACATTTTGTATTATATTGCGTTTCGAATGAAATTACGCATCGCGTTATTAATTTTATCTATTAGAGAAAATTTTGTGTTAAATAAAAAAACCTTGAATTAATAAATAGTTCCGCACAGTTACGAACAATGAATTAAAAATATTATTCAGTTTCTGAATAAGATAAGAAGAAAGTGTTAGATAATTTTTAAATAAAGATAAAGATAAATTGATAACCTGATCAAGATCATAACCATAAAATAATTGATGCTATTTGAATTATAAAAAGAGATCAAACGAAAAGATTTTTCAATGAATTTTTAGTAACAAAAAAGAATTTTTTAATAAAATAAATACATAAAAACCAATTTATCACATCAAACCATTTTAATAAAAATTCAATCAATTAAATAAATCACCTATTATAATTCATCACAAAATCCAAAAATAAAACACCTCACCGCGAACTCGACTTAGCCCCATCAATTGTCCGAATTGACGCACCACTTTAAACCAACTCCACACATAACCAACAAACTCAAAATCCAAACCGCCATCCATCCCGAAACAACCAACAAATACCTCTTCTTGCCCACCCATCCATTCCTGTTGGGGCCATGGCGACTTTTCCAATCCTGTGAACCGCCGCCGCTCTCGATCCACATTGGTTTATGATTTATGATCTAAATGGAGTATATCCGGGATCTGGATCGTCCCCGTTTCGATCCTCGCTCCCAATTGCGTTCGCCCCACGAAACAAACGAGCGGTAATGAGCTAATCGCACACCACTCCAAGTACACGGGTGTGTACGTGTCCCGTACGTAACGAGTACTGGGTGTAGCAGAAGTTGGTGACGCATTGACCGGGGCCTTCGGCGGCCAACGCGACATGTCCGATGGACAGGGAGTTGATGATGGCGGTTGATTGGGCTGTTAGTGGGTCGCGTGACGGTCGGGAGGGTTTTCGGGGGGTTGTGGGGGGTTTTGGGGGGTTGGAGTTGAAGATGAGTGAGGTTGTTTGGTGAGGAATGGTTTTCGGTGTTTGGATTGATATGAAAATGTTTGAATGGTTTTGATTTTTTTGTGCTTTTATAAATGGTGTATAAAGTAATATGAGGATTTATTATATATGAAATTTTTTATTTTCAAATTTTTGTAAAATCGTAAGTGGATATTTCATGGTACTCATAATAATAACATATAAACTCGGTTTCGAAAGGTTTATAATTGCATTAATTGTTTTTAATAAGTTATTTTGTTTATGAATCAAAAATGTTTTTTTAAATTTTTTGAGCTATCTACGTACATACCGCCGAAGGTTGCATAAAAATAGTGGCAATAATGTTAATCGAATTATCTTAAAAACAGTTATTCTTACAAATAAATATTATATGTTTTTTGTAGGAAATTTTATAAGCTACAAATTTGTTTCTTGATATTATTCTGTAAAAGTAATAGTTAACGAGATATTCTTGAAAATCCATTTTCGATAAACTCTGACCCCCCCCTCGGTAAAATCTTATACTATTTTAATTAATTTTGTCATTTTGTTAAGAATCACAATATCAAACTTTATACCAAAATCCTGTTGTATACTGTTTTTCCCTAGATGTCTTTATTTTGTCTTTATCCTTCCGACCATATAGTCTTCGATATTTAAAACGATTCATTAATTTATCATTGAAAAAATATATTTTTTTAATTCAATACAATTCTTAAATATTTTGTCTTATAATAAATTTATATAATAACGGTGATGACATTCTAAATTAATAATATAACATAAAAACTTTCGAATAATTAAATACTTACATTATTTTAAATAATAATATTTGTACCGTTCATGAATATCGATTCAAACTGATAAATTCGACTCCACTACACCTTTTAATATAATATTATACAATTTCAATTAAATATTTTTGTGGTGAGTCATGTTCATTACCGTCTATTTGGACGTTTTTAAAAGTCAATTTATTTAATTGATAATTATCAATTAAATGTTACACAGAAAAATTTTATCATTTTAAAAGTGTTGGTTATTCATTCGCGAAGGTCAAGAGTGCATTTAATTAATGGTGGTACTAATTCTACGAACGAGTATTCAATTATTATTGCGTTTGCTATGTATGAAATCATCGTTTATAATCATTTTGACACACATTAATATAAAATTCATTTGAATCGTTTTAGATAAAAATCAAAATAATATAATTCAAGCAATTGTAACAAAAATATCAAATTTATTTTTTATCAATTATATATTAAAATAAAATAATATACCTACATTTGTATTATTGCAAAATAACCATAATAATTCGACTTTTTCCCTTGCGCCAAATGAAAATTTCATTTTCTTCGCAATACATCATCCGTCGAGGAATAAACATGTCACACGCTCGGGCGGCAATAATTTATGTACACATTTTGGTCCAAGGAATACGTATGCGGTCCATTGTTTGTAAACATGGGTACTTTGACCTTAGAGGAAAGCAGATCGATAAAGTAAATGTAAGAGACTTTCAGGCGCCTTCGAGTTTTTCCGAGACGGTGCTCCGAACAAAGTTTTCCCGATATCGAATAATAAAAAATATATTTTTCATACAAAAGAACACTTGCACTTGTGGTGCATTGTGCAACATGGCCGTGGGACGAACATCCTGAGGAGACTCAATTGTGTAACGAGAATTATTGGTGCAGGTCGTCTCTCGTTGTCCCGTCGGTTCTACAATAAAGCGCTTAATATCATATTATATATAATACATTCGTGTTGTGTGGAACTTATTTCATAATTTATATTTTTCTTACGGTCGTTAAAGAGGCCGTTTGGGCCGCTAATTAATTAGCGTCACGAAAGGACGCAGTAATTTCAAACGCAAACATTCGTCCTTTGTCGTGAGCGTTCTGAGAGATTGTGCAAATTTACACTTTTGGTAGTGCTAAATTGTATTATATGAAATAATAATAGTGAAATAAATCTTACGCAACGTTTGTGTAATCACTTCGTTCGTAGACGAAGCAGAGAATATTGCCTTATCTATGAAATTCAAAAACATCTAGTGTAGCATCTGGCACATAGCATCTAGCGTAGACGCATCATTTAACGTCTTCTGTTTAGTCAAATATGACAGTTGATGCGTCTTACAATATACTTAATATACAACTAAAAAATTTCTTTATACGTTAAATACTCAATAAAAATATTTGCATTTACATATTGATGAACGCAAAAAGGTTCGCCACCTCGTAAGACACATCAACCATATTTGACAGAAAATGATGCCTATATATCACCAGATGTTGTTAAATTTTATATAAAAAGCAATTTTTGCTTCATCCATAGACGAAGCAACTACACAAACGTAACGTAACACATGTAGACAAAAGATATATTAAAAAAAAAATGTCGTTTCATCCACCGCATTGTTTCCCAACACTACACATTCTGAAACCGATCCCGGACAACAGATCCGGCTTTTTTTCCGAAGCTTTTGTTGGAAAACTTTCGTACCAAAGTTAAACGGGAAGGGGGACAATTAAAAGCGCGACGGCCACAATGGCGATTCCATCCGGGTCGTCATTGTCTGCCGTTTCGCCAAGAAAAATCATACAAATAAAAGCCAGAAGATAATCGTCTTTCGGGATAATCCCGGGTTTGTAAAAGGGTATTTCAGGGATCAGCGAAACGCGCCGTTAACTTGAGCCCCGAGTTTAATAACGTCGGGAGTTATGTTCCTTTATTTTGGTGTTTAAAAAAAATTGCGGTCATGAACGAGATGTTGATCCGAATAAGATGTTTATGAATTTTTTGTGGATGAATTGAATGGGCGATTCCAAATATTGTAAATAACACGAAGCGCTTCGTGAACAAAATGTTGTAAGCAGTTTTCAGGTTGTTTCGTGTAATTTCGGGTCGTCGAAGAGGTAAAACAATTTTCCGCAAGAAAGCTTTTGGGTTAGTTGTGCGATGGGGACGGAAAAAAAATCGTTTTGTTTGCTTGTGGTAGGATAAAAAATGCGATTTTGTGAAGAAAATGTGGTAAGGATATAAGCGAAGCTTTCAGCTTTTTCTTACTTTTTTATCGATAGATATTGACTATTTTTATACCACATATTTTTTTTCGTTGAATATCGATAAGGTAACATTTCCGTGAACTATTTCATTCATATACCGATATTTTTTCAAATCCATTAATTATTATACAAGCATTCAACTGATACGAATCATAACGCCCCAATTCCTTCCATTTTAACAACCAAACACAAACCCTAAAACATGGATTTACGCAGCCATTTAAAAGACATAAACCACACAAACATTTCATCAACGACACGCTTCGGCACTATTTTCCAGGACATTCCAGGACATCGATCCACATCTCTCATATCGTCCACATCGTTATACCACAAGTTGTCTAGTTCAGGACAGAGGAGCGGTGATTTACTACAGGCTCGGCTGAACTCCGAGTAATTGCCGGATGGGGTCGTCAGTCTACAACTTGTAAGTACACATATCTGTGCGTTATTGTGCTCTGTATGTTTTGTTGTGTGTGGAGAGATGGGAAACCGAGTGTGCCAAAGGTAAAAAGGTCTAGAAACTAAAAGTGAGCAACGAATCTCCTAACATTGATCACTGACGGTGATCCGCATAAGAGAAGGGTCGACAAGAGATTTGCGAGGAAATATTTTCGGGAACGATATCGAAATAGTATATAAAGTATAGTGGATGATTTATTTTTATCAAATGAAATGATTTTCAATGAAAAATTAAGCGATTGCTCAATGTATTAGTATAATTGTATAATTTTGAGATTATAAAATGCAATCCCAATATACGCGTAATGATTACTATAATCCTAATCCTATGATTGTATTTTCTACATAAGATTATTTCAATATGGATAGTTTTTATTAAATGAACTATTATAATTTCTCTTTATCGATATATGATGAAATAAGTCACAAAGAAAAATATGCGAATTTCACATAAAATATGATAGAAATAAAAAAAAATATCGATATAAAAAGCACCCATTTATTGCACGAGTGAATTTATGCGTTTATGCATTTGCGTTGTCTCTGTTTTATATGGTACATATGGGGACACTTTCATACACATTAATACGCCACATTACATGGGCTTGGCGAACAATAAAAAAACCTCCATTATCTTATCGCGATGAAAAATTCAGCGCAGGGAAAACGAACAGGTTTCCCCTCTGAAAAAAAAAGAACATTCGCGTGTATGCGGCATATATACATATGTGCTTCCTGCGCTATCATGTCTTCATAATGACGATGCACTCGCTTTCAAAGAACCGGTAACAATTCGAAACTATTAAATTTTCAAACGGAATGAAATATTCAAATGGAGCCCGGAAGCTCTGTTATCGTTCGCATATCGATTTTTTTGGAAGCTTCCCTTGTATAATGTACACGTGTTCACATACACAGGTATATGTGGGGAAGGAATCGAAACACTGTTAATTTGTTGATTGAACTGCGCACCGGGTGTGTAATAAATCACGTAATAAAATGTTTGCTCACGCATTGACTGGAATGGCTCCGGTGATTAAATAGAACGGCTAAAAATATAGTGCGAAAATATCGTTGGTCTCATATTATAAATGCGTGCGAATTGTTTAATATAAAAATATCGATTTATTTACAGAGATGATCTGTGCAGATTAGATTTGGATTCAGATGATATTGCGTTTCTAATATTATGTAAAAATGTAGAGTTTGCGCAAAAAGAAAATTGCATGCATTTTACTGCGTCGTATAAAGAACAACGGATTTTAATATTAGATTGTATAAACAAAGAAAACTTCCAAATATACACATGTTTACATTTATAAAACCCCGAAAATTTCATTCACGATTCAAACCCTAATTAACAAATTAGAGGAGCACCCTCGAGATTGTCATCACTAGTTACGGGGTATCCGTATAAATTTACAATAAAAGACATTATCATATCCGCCTTACACTAGATTTCGTAATCAAGTAATTCAAACGTAATTAAATTAATTAAAACATACCCTTCATCGTTTTCATCCGGCTCGTTCTCCGCATCCGACATCTTAGCAAGAGTATATTGAGCCGAAATCTTGACGGTTTTTCCCAACTTTCAGTCGAAAATTGCTGAAAATATCCAGCGATTCTTTCTATGCTTCGAGTCCTCGAGACAAGGACGACTCAGAGAACAAAGAGCTTTGTGGTTTCCTCAACCAGACGAGCGTTCGCCGTACGACGCTGTTGATTTTATACTAACACGTTAGCGGTTGTCCACCGTTCCTTTCTACCCTCAACATGGGGTATGTGCCACCCCCTACTACGTGTTTCCACCCCAAACCATCGGGCTTTTGTTTGGCTACTGTTGCTGGCAACGGAAACGTGCAACGGCATCGATTGTTATCGGAGCGTAATTTGAATATTAGCAGTTGACGTTATCGATGAATGATTGACCCATTTTGTTTGTTTTATGTCAGTTTTATTTATTTTTTGTGGATAGTAGATTTGACCTAGATTAAATGGATCTTGTTTGGACGGTGTGATACCTCAAGGTTTTTGCGTTTTGTCCGGTTCTGAATAAATACGTTGAATGAGTTTGATTTTAGGTCGATTTGAAAGTACGAGTATTTGGTTCTATGGGGTGCTTAACCTAATTTGTTTTCTTTTTCGTGTAGTAACTATAAAAAATGACTTAGTATAATAATAAGGAAAAATTGTTAAATTTTTCTATTGAATATATCAATTTGTGTTTATTTTTTTTGTAAAATGAAAAATTTATAGAATAATCAAGATGAAAACCGACGTTGTTTATATGATTTTAATAAGTGAGGAAATTCAAATATTCTGGTTATAATCAATCAACAGTATCCGGATTGATTAGTACGCGAACGACTTATTTTCAATATAATAATTCAAATGAACGTCAACTTCAATTTTGATTTCTGAATAATTTGAGATATTAATTTTGTAATATATTCAAAACGCTAGCAGCCATATCAATGTTAGCTCAGTCTCAAAATGTGCAAACACAAATATGAATTCCCTACTCGGTCAAATTTGTATTTTGCTCATAATAAATTTTAATTGTTTCATACAATTACATTTTATTGTACTCCTATGAATTTTTCGGCGTATTTCGCATCAGTGAACAATTCGCCCTTATCAAACATTTACGACGATGTTTTCTTTGTATAATTAACGCGTCCGCTACAATTATTCAAATTCGAATCGTCAAAGAGAATTCGCAAAACGTACCAACTTTCTCGGTTCGTTCAACTCGTCGCGAAATTCTCAAGTTGATCGAAAGTCTCGTTAATCTACCCGTGAGTTTTGTCAAAAGTTCAAAAATTGCCAAAGAAAAAGACACGACTGCAAAAAAGTAATGCTGAAATTGAATTTGCATGTAGTGGGCCATGCTTTCGGTTTTTTTCCCTCTCGATGAATATTTGAAAAGCTTACGTGAGCTTTTAAAAGCTCGCGTGTCTGCGGATCTGATACGTTGATTTTCCCGCTATTTTTCACGATAATGCGGCGATTTTGCGAATTTCTGCGAATGCAATGCGATACTCGAATAGATTGCCTCGTTAAAATGTATTTTGTGTTACATCGACGTTCGAACAACGTTCAAATATTTGCTCAGTCATGTTTAAAAATTTGGGTGCGATCACTTTTCTATTCTCGCATAATTCAATTAATTTTGACCGTATCGATTTACATTATCTAAAAGTTACACGAATTTTTTCGACAGTATAAATTTACTTGATTATAAAAAACGAAAAAAATAATAACCGTTTTTGTTTAGATTTTCTAAATATGAGCCGTTCATAGAAAGCTATTTTTAAATGATTAAATATTATATATCAATAAAATCGCCATGTCAAAATCAGAAAAAACTAAATAAATCATTAAAAAACATTTTAATAGGGGAAACTTGCTTAAAGAGAAATGGTTTCTTACATTTCTATTTTTCTTGAAACTGCGAAAAATATTTAAATAAAATCACCAGTTATTTTGAAAAAATATCGTTAATGATAAATCTTTTCTAAAATTTCAATGATAATATTTTTACTACCGAAAAACTTTAATATCATAAAGCTTTTCTCAATATCGAGTATACTAGTATTGTCACGAAATTTCAGATCAGTATTACGGAAAGAGCAAATATATCACGAAATAAGACATCTCAGATTCGATCATATAAGGAGATATCACACAAAATTGATAATAAATTACAATATAAAAATAATGGTTCGATGAATGAGAAAGTTGATCCTTTATGATTCTCAAATTCTTTTATTTATTTTTTTGAAAAGAATACAAGATAATGACAAACGCGCCATTAATATCATGGAATTAGACAAGTCTCCTCTATATGAAAATACCACAAAGTATTTTTCTTTTTCATACAATCATTTCTATACAACGTTGCGTGATCACTTTATAAATAAACGTCATATTTTTCACGATAAACACAATAAACACAAAGCAATACAACACAATAACAAAATACCCATTATATTTTAAAAAATCACATAAACCCCCACCCAATCGCACATTTTTCCCATCAGACAAACCGCACATAATTTGCGAAACGCATGCGCTTTCCACCTTGAAATCCTCGTGCACACTCCCCCCGGAAAATCGATCGGAAAATTCGTCCAGGCGATAAAGCCGGCCGCCGTTATTTAAGTTCAGCACCCCGAGTATTACTATGGCATATTTACGCTGTTCTTGCCCGCATTCCCACGCTCTCCTCCCCCAGGGGTTGTCAACCTGTGGAGCCCATCCTGGAGATTGGGTCGTAAAGAATCGCCGGCGGAGGTCGTAAAAACCACTAAGAAACTTAGGCGAGCTCAGGAAGCGGGATTATTATGGCGTGTGTGTTTTTACTATTTGGTGCATTTTTTTCGGCGGGAGCGCGAGGGGTCTTTTCGAGGATGGTGGTGTTTGTTTGAGGATGTTTGGAGCTTTTGTCGATACGTTGTCTGTGTAATTTTGATGAAATTTGTGGAAGTCGGTTAAATTTTATGAGCTCAATTAAAACACTTTATCTGATATGGTCATTATTAATTCAAATGACTTTGATTGATTTGTCTTTGAAATTAAATTATAAATTTCTAAAAATAACCTTAAAAATGGATTTAAAGAATCCAAAAAATATCACAATCAAAAATATTTCTTCATTTTAATAAATTTCTTAATCATGATTTATTCAATTTCATTTTCCATATTTTCTTACAGAATTAAACTAATGAATTAAAGTATAACTACTAAGAAATTTGAATTAATTTTCGTAAATTTTTAGAACAAATCATTATAAAATTATGATTTATTTTTCAGTGTCTAGTTTTGACAACATCATAATAAAAATATGTAAATTAAAACGCAATGTTAACACAAAAATTAACGACGTTAACAAGCCACATTCATGTTACGACTAAACGATTACAATATTAAAAATTGATACGAGTATCAATGTTAAAATGTTGTACGAGTACAACATTTTAACGTTAAAAAAACAAAAACCATACCTTCTACAACACTATAAAAGAACATCCAATTAGAACCAAAGCGTTTCCAAACAAAACTTCACTTAAAAAAACCAAAATCGATTTTCACCCTCGCCAAACTTCAACCGCACCACCAAAAATACTTAAAAAATAATTAAAACGACAATCTCACTAAGCCCTACATCCCGCAGGATTAGAGCCATAACAACACATAAAACCGAATTAATCCGAACCGAAACACGCCATAAATATTTGTACGCTTATAATGTCCCGATATAAAATTTAACACCGGAAAAAAAGCTCACGTTCATATAAATTCGTACGCGCGCCCTTTTATAGACGCGTTAAAAGTTTAACGCACTCGCTCCTTTTACGGTCCTCGAAGTTGGCTTTTTTTTCTCTTTCGAGGTTCTTCACTTTTTCAAATTGGCCCACGTGAATTGCCCGCCGCTCTTGTAAATATTTCATCGCTGAAAATTTCGTCGAAGCTGTGAAAGTTGAGGCGTGTGCACGTGTTCATTGTTTTTCACGTGTGCTTCAATTATAACCGACCCGCTTTCGTTTTCTGAAAATAAAATTATCGATGGTCCGAAACACGCGAACTTTTTTAGAAATTATATTTTTTTACGTGTGGTATTTTTTTTAATAATAATGTTTTTTCTAATCGTAGAAGAAATTCAAAGAATATCTTTTGATCGAATCAAATGTATAATCAAAAGTTTAGATTTATAAATGTTGCAGTTGATATATATTATTAGTCCATGTATTGACCTAACCTAACCTAATCTAACCCAATCCAAAATATCGATCAAAACATATGAAATTGCCGAAAACAGCCTAACTCGATTTAACCCTCAAAAATTTGTATTTATAACCGATCTAAATATACATGGACTGAAATACACTTAGTTTTGACATAAACAGAGTGATCTAAAGGTCTAGGATAAGTTTTACGAAGTAATAGGTTATGATATTTGGAACATTTTAAATCATAAACACTTTGATCCAAAATATCATAGTTTTTGAGTTATTATTATTTCTTAATAATAAAAAAAAAATAGTATAATTATTTGGACTAAAGTATGTATGGCTTAACCCTTTCCGCTCGCGCGGAAAACCACAGTAGATATGCCGTCAACTCGGAGGAAAAAAAAATACGGTTTTTTGTAAAAATCACTAAAATTAATTATATTTAGCATGAATAACAATTAATATACATAACATAATTAGAAATCGACGATAAAATGAATAAATTTTATGACTTACAATAAATCATTTCAAGCTCCGCTGTTTGACGATCCCTAGCTCTATTAAAAAAAATACTATTGCCACTAGGGTGACCACTTCATTCAAAATATTTACGGTTCTTAAAATTTAATTACAGTTCATATATACATTTTTTACAACAAACTATTAGTTATTATTGTTAATCATATAAAATATAATCTTAAGCCATGGTTTATTAATTACACTAATCAAAAACAAAAAAAAATGCGAAAAGTAGCTTTTGTACCGAAATCAACATAAATAGTATGGTCACAGGATTAATACCCTACATAACAATAGCAAGAGCGAGAACGATACCTGAAAGAGATAGAGAGATAGGGATCGACAACAAAAGCCGTTAGAAACGAGTAATGGTAAA
>JAOXNN020000088.1:470429-529057 GCA_028571205.2 Hydropsyche betteni | reverse complement strand
TTAATATTTAATTAATAAAATCAAAATAGTTCATTTGTTATTTGTTTGTGACATATAGGCAAAGCCAGAGGCCGTAGATAATAAGCATCATATTATAGACGTTAACTGTATATGCATATAAAGGCCATATTCGCATAATCATTGTCATTGAACAGACGCACACACACACACACACACACACACAAATCCGTGATTATATTTAGGGGATTGCTAAGGTGACCATTCGTACTGGTTTTTTGGGTGCTGTCCCGGTTAGTTGTAAAATAAGACCATTACAAATTCACCTATGTGAATGTGGTGGCGTAGCGAGAGTATATAGCGTCTAGGCCTCTAGGGTAAAACACAATTTTCGTGTCTACCCTCCCTCCCCCCCCGAAACACTATCTCTAAAAATTCAATAATGAACGTATTGCTAAAAAAAGTGATTCAAGTAATTTAGGGAAATTCAATCCCTACCCCCCCTATGAATTTTTAAAATATGTACTGGTTAATACTTTGAAAAAAATGGTCACCTTAGGATTGCATACTTTTTAATTACATAAAAAAGCGATTTGAAAGATAGTTGTAATATAAGACCTAGTCCACTTTTTAAAAGTAAAATTAATTTAAAACCGGGTCTCATTTTCCGACAAACACACTACTTCATACATATGCGGGCTGCAACTCCGCATCCCTCCAGAACGAACCTCCACCGCGAAACCGAAAAAAATAAAACGGCTCGAAATCCTCCGTTTCGCGACCGCCGCGTGTCGGCGTTGTGGGTGTTCGTTTTGCGGGCGGGAGATGTCGCGGGCCGCCTCTGGCCATTGTGGGTCGTGGTGGGTGCGGGCCGCGCCATGTCGGGCGGCCACCTGCCCCCCCTGCGCCCCTCGCACCACGCGCCCCCCCCGCCGCACGCGAGCCCGCAGCCCTCGCCCGTACACGCCGTGCCTCCGCCCCCCATACCGCACCACCACAACGCCTGGAACCACCTGCAGGTGAGCGGTGCGCGCGCCCCGAGAGACGCGAACGGCTCCTCCGCGACGCCGATCGCCCCCCGGAGCCCTAAACGGGGCCCCGTTTCTTCGATGAAATCCCCTGTGCAGAGAGCGTGCGCCCCTTTTGAGCGGGGTCGGCGCGTCCCTTTTGGAGGGCTACGCCTCCGCGTCGTCGCTAACCCCGACGGGTTTAATGGGCGCGCGTTAATTATGCTCCGGGGTTTGTATGTCTGTTGTGTTGTGTCGGAGCACGGGACTGTCGAGTGTCCATTTTGCGAAAGATCAACGTCACGAAATCGATTATTCTAATGTGCGGATGTGTGTTCGATTTGTTTACGTACAGATGTTTCGGGTCCAGATGAGAACTTTCGAGGGTTTAGTGCAGTTTCGGGTCGGAAGCCCGATTGGGAAATGCGACTCACCGATGAAATATGGCGAATGTCCGATGTGCTGTGGAGTTGCTGAGTTTCGAGATCGTTCACGAAGTGTTACGATGATTCGATGTACTCTTGTGGTACTGAAGGTTTTCATTGCTCGTCGTCCATCTACGATCTAATATATCATCGAAATATTGATAGACTTTGAAATGCTCGTCTTGCATCTACGATATATGGCAACGATCCGATATATCATTGAGTTACTGATTGACTCAAAAGCTCATCATCCATCTACGATATATCGCAACGATCCAATATATTAATGAGTTACTGATTGATTTTCCAATGCTCATCATCCGTCTACAATATATTACAAAAACCAATATACTCTTACAGTATTGAAAACTTTCAAACGCTAATCATCCATCTACGATCCGATTTACCATTGAGTTATTGATAGACTTTCAAATGCTCATCATCCGTCTACGATATATCGCATCTATCCGATATACTCTTATAGTATTGAAGACTTTCAAATGCTAATCATCCATCTACAATCTCAATGATCCAATATACCGTTGAGCTACTGACAGATTATCAAATGCTCATCCATGTACGAAATATCACACGTTCCAATATATTCTTTGATAATGAAGACTTTCAAACGCTAATCATACATCTACGATATATATCACAATGATCCAATTTCTCGTTGAATTACTGATAAACTTTCAAATGCTCATCCGTCTACGAAATATCACACTATCCAATATACTATATATAAGACTCAAACCATCACTGATTATGTCCTGTTTTCATTTAACATCACATATCGTGATTAACATTGATATTTTGTCCGTTTCAGATTCCAAATTATTTTCCGCGTCAGCCGCAAGTAGCTCACATGTCGTCCGACAGGCCGTCTTCGCACTCTTCGTTGACGTGGCACACTCCGACGCCGTCGGAGCATCAGCAAAGTGCAAAGTCGAGTTCGAATTCGTTCCGACACACTCCGACGCCCCCCGACATTCAACTGTTGAAGGGAGCGTCCAACCCGATGTTCCGACACACCCCGACCCCGCCGGATCGGGAGTCGTTGAAGATGTACAGGCTGACTCCGACGCCGCCGGACGGCCAGTCCGTAAAGGGGGCCTCAAATTCTCTCTACAGACATACACCGACGCCGCCGGACATGGTCCATGCCATCAAAAGCTCGGCACCGTTGTACAGACACACTCCTCCTCCGGACGGACATAAAGGAGCTTCGAATCCTTTGTACAATTTGCAACAAATGATGTCCGGAAACATGCATCCGAACGAACCGTTGAGAGGTAAACATTCATACTAATCTTTAATTTTTTATCGATAAACCATCTATATTGATGTTTTTTTTGTAGACAACATTCGCGGCGACGCTTTGGTCTTCTCTCGACATTCGCCCGGATTAATATTGGGCTCCATGGATCTGTCGGTGACTCGATCCCCAAGAAACGGCAGTCAAAACGGCGAAACCGGAGTCCCGATGAGTCTATCGGTCAGAGACGCCACCAAAATAAACAGCCTGGACTCGGCCGAAATCACCAAAATCCATCAAGTGCCGTCGAGTTTCAGCATATCGAAGGCCGTCGAATTGGCGAAATCGTCGAGTCCCACTCCCAGTTCTATGAGCCAGAGTTCGAACAGTCCCAAATCGCCGAAGCCCGCGTCCAAGCGGCCGGTAAAGAAAGTCGATTCGATTTTGGAGCGTCTGAACAGCGGCTCAGACGGCGTCGTGATAGTGCCCGTACAACATACCCCGTCGCCCCATTCCGTCATAGTGAGCGCTCATTCGTTAGAAGATAGCAACAGCAGAGGATCGTCCTCTTCGTGTAACATCACTCCCGTAATCAGCGGATCGAATTATGGATCTTGCGAGATTACGAACGTAGACAAAGGAGTTTCAATCATCAAAACGAGTCATCCGTTGCCGAATTCTGAAAATTCTCAAAACCCCATCGCTTATACAGATTCTAACTATTCAAACAAAGAAACTCGTTTGCTTGAATCTCATTCTGTTATAAAAGAAAGCATCGGTACGAATAAGGATGAAACTAACCTCACTAATTATTTAAACGAAGACTCAAACGGTTCGTCGAGCGACAGCAGCAGATCGAGAAGAAGACGTAAACAGTTAAAAACTACACGAGTCGAAACTGACGAAACTCCCATTAATTGTGTCAATGAAAATGTTTCATTGTCTAATGCTTCACATAATATTAACAATGAGAAGCTTGACGAAAGCAAAATTGTTGAAAATCGAATAGCCGCCGATCTTAGTCGGCTACCTTCGGCAGACTCAATAGGGTCATCTACGATCATTCAAAAAGTTTCTGATCAAAATAAAAGTATAGACGATAGACTATCACAAAACGTAGAACAAATCAATTGTGAAAGCAGTACTGTTCAGACTGTGTCGAAGACCCGGAGAAAATCTTGTTCAGAGTCTGAAACCATCGACAATATTGCTGCAATGATTGCTTCAACGAACTCTTCTGATTCAAACATAAAGGATATGAGTATCTCCGACAATATTTCTGATAACTTCAAACCTAGTGTATCCAATTTGATTAATAATTTAGATCAAGTTTTAGGGAGTCCTACTACTGAAACTAAAATTGTACAAGATCATCAAATACTATTAGAAAATATTAAAATTGATTCAGAGTTATCGGTAGATACAAAAGTTCCAAATATTGATACTGACAAAACGAACATAGTGAAAAAGACAGATGACAATACTGTTCCGCAAGACAAAAACAAATCTATGTTAAAAACTAGTTATGTAGAAGTCGAAAATGAATTAGAAAAAATGTTCGCGGGAATCGAAGAAGACAATTTAACCGTGCTAGAAGACAAATCCCAAATTCCGGTTCTCGATCCCGTATTAGAAATGAATTCAAATTCAAATGTAAATACAAAATCATCCAAAAAGAAGCAAAATTTGAGAAAGTCTAGTGACGGTTTATCACCCGGACTCATATCTAGTGATGAATGTTCACCAAAGAAAAAACAGAAGCCTGGCAAAAGAAAAGCTGCAGCCGACTCGAATAGAAGCAATAAGAAAAAAACTAAATTAAATCTATCCAACAAAAAAAGTGATAAAAAAATCGACATACTGCCATCGAAAGATGCGTACGATTCCGGCAGCAATGCCAGCTCTAGCAAATCTAGAGGTCCTTATGTTCAAATAAAAGGTCCACGAGACTCTCCTTTATCAGTTAGCGTAATAAATACGCCTATCCAAGAAGACGACGTGGACAAGCCTCTGCAAAAAATACGAAACCTCAAAGCGAAACCTTCACTCAACACTGATATTAATTTTAGGAATAAAGTGAAATCGAAAGGTTTACATACTAGCACATTAAGTATGAAATACGACGCGACGACAACCGACACGAGTTGGATCTGCGTGTTTTGCAAACGAGGACCGCACACTCGCGACGGAAGCTCAAACACGATCGTACACGGAAAATCTCAACACATGGGCGATCTGTTCGGACCGTACTTAGTAACTACGGACTGTCCGGACTACGCGTCGATGATGAACGACCCCCACGACACGTTGTTCAAAGGCAAAATCAACAGGCACGAATCGTTTTTTCAAAACAAACAATCGCAGAGAGCGAAAAAGATCAAAATAGACTCCGAAAACAGCAACGATGTCGTCAAAAGCGGCTTTCCCAACGAAGAAATGTACTTGGGCATGTCGGAAGCGGGCACGAACTGTTTCGAGATCTGGCTGCACGAAGACTGCGCCGTGTGGGCCCCCGGTTTGTATTTAGTCGGGCCGAAGGTCGTGGGGCTCGAAGCCGCCGTGTGGAGTTGCTGCACGATGAGGTGCGGTCTGTGTAACGTTTTAGGCGCCACCGTCGCTTGTATTAAACGCGGATGCCAGAAAACCATGCACGTGAACTGCGCCCGCGCCGATCTGTGGTCGCTCAGTGAAGACGATTATATGGTGTATTGCAACGAACACAGAATGCCTTGACAAAATGAGGAACCGCGGCGTTCGTAACTGAATCCATGCATTAGAGGTGTTTTGGACGATGGACGCGACACCGTTTTGTAGATACGTGTAGTGAATCGATTTTGAGCTTTTGTCGAGTGAATGTAGCCTGTGATCGAGCAACGGCCGTTGCTCGAGGGCGAACCGTGACCAAAATATACTTTATCTGTGAATTTCGATTGGTATTTTATTAATATTGACACGTAAATGATTGTAAAATTAAGTTTTGTAGTTCTGGTTGTTTTTAAATTTTTATTTGTACGATATTCGGGTTACCCTTTCTCCGTCATGGACCTAACTGCTGGCCTGCCTTCAGTGAACATGCACCAAATAAATTATATATATTTGCCTATTATACTTGTACAAAATCAATTTGTATTTATGTCTATTACGCTTGTTGCCGTGCGTCGGGGATATTCAGTTTTGACAATATCCTGGAGCACAATTTTATAATTGATAATACAATATAATATCTATTATGAGAAAATACAATTAAATTAATACAACTTCTTTGGTTTAGTGATTAAGTTTTAATTTATGAGAAAAAATCCCATTATTATCTGATCATCCTTGAATTTATGTGTTTTGTTAACTTTACTTAATCAGAAGGAACGAGACTGCCGCCATTTGCTTAATGTTGTTTTGTGTAATAATTACCTTTTAATTTTTTATACAAAGTGATTTGTATATATTACGCAAAGTGAAACTTTTGCGTATAAAATGTCTAGCTAAAATTTTATAATCCAAAATCACTTTCATATCATTTTATAAATTATTTTTCGACGTACAATCACGATTTGGTCAACCGATTATATCCCATAGTCTTATTTTAATGGCTTGATGTTAGTTATTAAAAAAATTTGAGTTTCAAACTTTATTTTGCTAGAATATAAAACTTCGGTTAACCAGCAAAGTGTGTTCTATCCACATTTTTACCGATATGTAGTTCATACTTATAGCTCAAGCAATACCTCAATTTTAAAATATTCGAGTCTTTCAAAATTTAATTTTAAAAATGTATGTCTCTGAAAACAAACATTCATACGCTTTAGATTGTGATCATGTGGATGTTCACAATATAGTAAAATACACTTGCTACTAAATGGAAGCCTTTTACAAACTCTGATTAATCAATTTTTCTATTTTGCTAAAGCTTGTTAGATTTGATTTTTTGATTATGTCACATGAATCTCGTTCGAACAATCAACAAAAAATTTTAGATGTTCATTGTGTACGCTTTATATTTTGTATGAGGAAACTTTTCGATAAATTAAATCCGATTTCATTGATTTAGCAAGTGTTCAGTTTCATTCGCAAATATTACAGGCTTGTGTAATATGAATTGTAATAAGAATTCTTTAGCTGAAAACTATGTAATACTGAACTTAGTAAATGAAAGATTATAGAAGATAATTTTGCATATCTACATATTTAACAATTGTTACACAATTTGAAATAATACTGACATATTGTAATTTATTTTTGTCTCCCATGCTGTCTTAATAGAAGTAACTTGCAATACCTGTGGCTCTTAAGAAATAAAGTAGAAAAGTGGCCGTCGCGTCACATATTGAAGAAAAGCAATTTTTTGAAAACTTTTAATCTTTGAATTTTAAATGCAACTCAAAGTTTATATTCTATTTTATATTCCTTTACTAGTAATAATTCTAGGAAGCATAATATAATTTTATTACTACTGAATCATCCATATGTACAAAAAATATTATAAAATGATATTTTGGATACTGTAAGTATTATCAAACAAAAAAAATTAGTAGCTAGAGTAAAAATTTAAATTTGCACAAAATGACTTATCAAAAAAAATGTAGAAATTGATTTGCCACGCTTGATCGGTACCCAGTTCAAGAACAGATCAATTCAAATTAAAAAAATAAATAAAAAGACTAATGTGTAGTCGAAATATTATCTTTATCAATAATTTCAGTACTTCTGTATATCTGTTACATAGTGCGATTGTGTACTTTTAAATAAATTATTTAACAGTAAATTGTTTTGTAAAGTTTTTGGTATAAAATTATTATTCAATATAAATAAAATACTCACTTGTTAATACTAGTGTACTGAATAAAAACAACTAGATGAGAATCACTCAGAGACTTATGCTTTTAAATAATTGTTTTATTTTGTTTTTGTACATTTTCTATTGATTTTACATTAAAAAAGGCTACGTGCCGTTAAACGCTGCATTTACTTGAATATTTTACATTTACTTCTCATTAAAAAAAAATTACATTGCCAAGTTCAATTGTGCGTAGCCTTTTAACAATTCACCGAATCTGACAGAACAAAATCACGTAAACGTAGCTACAGTCAAAACACAATTATAAAACGAACAAGTCGCTATTACATCGCTCGTAGTCGCATCATCAGATCCTGCTAAAGACGAATCATAACACCAATCAGCACCATAAGCTATCGACTCGTGATCGTATTTAGCCAATACATCGATCGAATCATTGTTCCAATTCAAAACTGCGAATCCGCCGTACATACACGCAGCTAATAACATCTCTCGTCGCTTCGGCTCCCATTTCAAGCGCCAAACTCCGCCACCAGAATCTATTTTAGCTAAAGCCTCCTTGTGTTGTCTAATATCCCACACTCTCACTATTTGATCGTATCTGAAATTAAAAAAACCAATAAAACGAGTCTTTTCAAACAATCTTGTTACATTTAATATACATTACCCGCCAGATGCAAGAATGTGCTCTTTATCGATGTTCGAATGAAAACTCGTAACACCTGCATCATGATTTATTACGCTTTGAGGCTTTCGTGTGTTGCGTGTATCGAATATTTTCATTTTAGAATCGTCGCCACCTGTAATCAAATTAATATTCATAATAAATTATCGTACGACTTTAAACTGAATATACGTACCGGTGAAAACAGTGGAAGAATTCCATGAATCAAAAGCACAAATCCATGCTTCGTAATCGTGTGCTTTCCAAGATTGTACATTTTGTAGATTTCGGCTTTCGTCCAATTGAACGATCGTTACGCTTCCGTTTGAATCGCTCACTACCACTGATGGTTTTGAATCGAATTTATTGTTCGACCAGTCGAGAGAAAGTGCCAAATTATCAGGTTTATCGTTGTTTATTACAGTTTTCAATAGCAGAGTGAGAGATATTGTTTCGTTCTCGACGATCAATGAATATATTTCCAGAACTCCAGATGCGTTGACTACTCCGAGGGCAGGTTTTCCTTCGATTAAGTATTGGGACCATTTTTGATCTAATACGGCAGCAGTTTCGAGAACTTGTATTGGACTCAATTCGTTTTCGTTCTTATTGAAAGAAAATAGAAATATTTTCCCTAATCTTTCTGTCGTATCTACGTTTTCTAAAATTGAATACAACTGTTATTCGAAGATTAAATATGATTATACAACGGATTTTAAGAAAAGATTGAAACCATTTTTTGTTAATTGGTAAGTTCCACAAACGAAAATATTTCTGTATTTCTCTATGGGACACCATTCGACAGAATCTGCGCTGTAACCGGTGTTCCATGAAAATAGAGTTTTGATAGTTCTCGAACACATTTTCACTACTGAAATACTGACAAATTGAAGAAATTAATTGAAATGAGTGATATTTGATCATTTTTGTGTGTAATTTATTATTAAAATTATGTTTGAAATCAATTTCAGTTTATAGGAGGAGTTCTAATGGAAACTACAAAAAAATTGTGGTAAAACTTCTTTAATATATTTAAAAAAATACACTGTAAAATAGATTCACTACGTAACATTAGTCATTGCTAAATCAGCTCAATGTACAATTCAGCAAGTATATAGAAAATATATTAACCTATTGGTTCCTGTAATTACAAATTGGTTTGTTGTCGATTTTTGCTTTTGAAGAGTAGATCAAACGATTTGAAAGTCAGATAATGTTTTTAATAAGATGCGTTACAAATTTGAATCGATTATTTTCATGATTCGAAACATCTAGTTTATGTTGTCAACTTTTTTGGTAAATATGACTTAACTGTATCTGGGAAATTTGTACTGAGTGGAACACCAGTGAGAAAATAAAAAAAAAGCGTCTAAGAAAAATATAAACCGTTTACACTATGATTAATCTTAACTGTAATATGGTAACAAATCATACTTTTGGCATGGGAAAATGTATTAGAACTAAATCACTGTTTAAGTACACTTAAACAAATTAACAAAAAAGGTTCAGTATTAATAAAAAAAATAATCTTTAGACTGATATGCAAACGAAAAAACTAAATATCACTACAAAAATACACAACATAAAAAAACCTATATACTACTCAAAAACGTATATAAGATTAATACAAAAAGCGATGCGTCTCCTAAAGTATGATTGATAAATTCTAACTTAAAATGATTCAAAATATAGTAATTAATTTAATATAACTAATGAAAATACAAGTGAGCACATATTTCACTAAAACGATCTTATTTTATGACATAAAACCAACCCATATCTGAAAATACTTTATAGAAATAAACGTGAATCATAATATGCTATTAACTAATTACAACAGTTATGCTAATGCGTATGATATCGTTTCATTTTTAAACTAATCCATTTTTCACGCAAAAAAAGAGTTCAATCAAATCAAGACGGTCGTTCAGGTAATATTTTGTTAAGTCGTTCAAATGCAATTCACGAATAATAAAAAGCACTCACATTTGTACTAATGAACCACAGCTTTTATACTAAATAGTCGTACAACGATTGAATGAACATACATACATTCTGCGCTGAACGTTATAAAAGAAAAATAAAAACATTATTTAATACACGAAATAATATAGCGCAACACTTTCTCCCACTTTGTATGTTTGTTAATATTAATAACCAACCGGTATAAATTATTTGGCTATATCACACTCTTGAATAAAAGAAAAATATACATTTAAAATATTACATATTGGATTTCATGTACTTAGAGGGGTAACACACAATCGGATATTGCAAACATTGTTAGATACAATTTAAATTGATTTGAACTTTACTGATCAAATGTATTGTAATGCTAAACCATATATAACACTTTTCATGAATTATCTATTTACACGGAATCAAGTTTTCGAGGTCCGAACGTGGATTTGAACTAATTGTTTCATTGATTAATTTAAATTTTACTAATATTTAAAACTCCAGCAGTATATAAACTACAAATTTCATTCAGTTACGTATACACGATTAACGGGCCCATATTTAATTATCATTTATCTTTTAAATAATGAAAATTTCACATTTTAAAGGTTATACTTTGCATAGATGAAAAATATTTTACATTATATCAATATATTATATATATAATATTTACTTATTTATGTAAATATACAAAAATCTTTTTTTTATTTAACTGGTATACAATGTTTCTATATTAATTCATCATTTAAATACTCAAAGAGGTCCTTAATTATGTATATTATTATGAGGTATATAGTATACGAGTTTTGTTTGAAGGATTCGATAAACTAATCATTACAATTATATGCTTATGGACTTATGGATTTGTAAAATTTATTAAACGCAAACAAACATCGTTAATATTTACCCAAAAATATTTTTTCAAAAAAATACGTCATATATTATATAAAATCATTATCAACAATGAGGTACAGGAAAATGTTAAATCTATAAACTATCAATCTTGATAAAATTCACTTTAAAATTCCACGTTTAATTACTTACGTTAGAAGCAAAGTATACATTTGTCGATCGTGAAAACGTATATATATCTCCAACATCGTTTATCCGATACGACCCCCCGACAGCCCCAAGCTCTAGGCTAATAAAATATATTAACAAATACTGTTAATAGATCGTCTACGTCTAATACGCGTCATTATTGCCTAGCGGAACGCTCCGTCTCCATCAGGCACTCTCTGACGAGTATCCTAGCGTTGACTATGCCCCTTTTCAACCTCTCCGCCGAGGTTCTGCTGCCGGAGTAACTCGGACGCACGTCTTTGCCCATCTCCTCGATCACAGCCAGCAGTTGAGCGTATTTGGACACTCCGTTGTCTTTGTCTTTGGACGTGACCAGGTTTATGCTGCTGCAGTTGACGCTGTTCGACGTCACCGTTTGGACCGATCCGTTGCTGTTGAAGGTCGGCTTGTTCACGGTCATCGGTATCGCCGTCACGGTGACGTCGCTCAGCTTCGATTCTACCGCTTGAATGTCCATCGCGTCCATTTAGCCGAGCCTCATTCGAAGCGCTTCGGTCGGGGGTAATATGAAACTGTTCAAAAACAAAACGATAATTACAATCTCGATCGACCTCGACAACATCAAAAACATGATAATTCGGAAAAAAATTGCTACAGTGACACGCGGCCTTTGGACGTTTTACATTTTATTTGCCAAGATGTATACTTTCGTATTTCCGATAGTTCGAATAAATAAAATAGAATACACGGCTTTAAAGTGAGCTGTTTTATGATGAATCGTCAAAATTTTATATGAATCACCAAAATGTTATATGAATCATCAAAATATTATATGATCTATTGATAGGAGTAAATATTTACTGAAAGCTGAACACCAAAACACTAATTTTAAAGAAAATGAGAAACGCTTTTATGAATTGTTTCAATTGTGTCCACTAGAAAGTATTGGGGAAAGATTTAGATTTTTTATCATTTTTGAAATATACACAATATAGATTTAAAAGTCGACATATTGTGTAATTCAATATTGAGACACCTTAGTTCGTTATTTTTAGTAGATACACGTTCAAGTAAACTATAAATTGTCGTGGTCACAGGATTATTTTTAAGATAAGAGCCAAAAGAACTTTTTATATGTGACACAAATGTGTTGTTTTCCATTTGAAATATAATATAGTAAATCCAAAGAATTTATTCATAATCGTGTGATATATCTCAAAATTATTCTCGTAAATAAGTATATTTTGTAATTTAGAAGCCATAGCGCTATTCCTATCACTGAAAGCTCAAATAAAACATACATTGTAACCAAATTTTTTTTTTAGTCTTGAAGTATAATATAGTAAATTCAAAGCAATCAAAGAATTTATTCTCAATCACTTGATATACATCAATATTATTCTCAAAATTAAGCATGATTTTTAATTATTTTCACAAATTAGTAGAGGGGACCTCATTTCTCCTTTCACAACCAAAACAGAGAAAACCCTAAAATTTCTTAACCATACAAAAACGCAACACTCAACATTCGTATCTTTTCACAACTTCAAAATACAAAACCGATCACCCCCCCATTACATTCCACCGCCAGCTTTTGACAGTTCACAAACGTCAAACTGTCCCCATGCCCCACAAACCCTGAAAAGCCCCGATAAGGCGTCGGCCCCGAAATGCAACGTCAACCTCTTCGAAATAAGGTCACACGACCACGACACGCTGAAAAAACCAGAACAACGCCCCGAAAACTGCTTCAACACCGTTCGACTCCATTACCAACGAAATCGTTTCCACGAAACCTCACTTGACAAACGTCGTCGTTTCCGACCGCCCTTAGCGCGGATTTCGAGTTTCGCGCCTCGAACGCGCGCGGGGGTTAATCGTGAAGGGATCGGGCGTACCTTTTGCGGGGTGCAAGTCGAACCGGGGCGTGTTTCGCGTTCAAAAGGGGCGCACCTGCTCCCCGCAAAGACACGACATCGCGCCTCCGACGGCAACGGCAACGGCGACTGTAGCGGCCGAGGGGGCGCGCTTTCGCGGCCATGACCGCCGTCAACAACAAACAATTATGCAGTGGTTCGTAACCAGTAAATCGGCGCACCGCGGGCTTGTTGCGAATGTTTCGCGGAAGTTATGTGAAAAATCGTCGTGACGGGGAAAATCGAAAAGAATTGGTTTTCTTGTTGACGGATTTTTAAAATCCGATTTGCGAATTGTATATGGATGAATTTTGAATTTTTGTTAGAGAGGAAATTCTAATTTTCTATATGAAGATAGTGAAATTTTTGTTGAAATTTACATCTTGTTTGTGAGTTTGGTTTCTAAACAATTACTTATAACTTAACTTAACGGGTTGGTGTTTTGTCGTGTATTTATAATTTTATATCTTGTACTTTATTTTATAAATAAATTGTTATCATTATTATTATATAAAATGGTGCTACTAGTTTGAAGTTGGACTGATTTTTTTTCTTAACCTAACCTAATCGAATCTAACCGAACCCCTAGATGCCCTAGGTGTTTTTTTTTTCAAAATGCAGTAACGCATGTTTTTCTCCTTTTTCCCCTTTTATTTGTAATTTATCTATCCTAATTTAGCTCACTAAAGCCGCATGATATTCTTTACATATGATCAATCTGTCTTCTTTCATGTTTTTATTCTATTACTATTTTCCTGTTTGTGAACAAAGTCACCCACCAAATTTATTAACAACAATATACAAAAGATAAAATAAATAATTAAATACACGAAAATCAATAAAACAAACTATCCTAAGATGGTTGAATACAAAATGTAACCTGATATAGAATATAACAAATGAATTAAGTATAAGCGACAAACAAAATAGATAAATATGACACAATGCTTGATAAAACATAGTAATTAGATTAGTTTAGTTTAGGTAAGAAACCTTACTTAACACCTAGGGTATCTATGAGTTAGGTTTGATTAGGTTAAGTCAGGTTAGGTTAGGTTGGTTTAGGAAAACAAAATTCAGTTCAACATCAAACTTATTAGCACCATAAAAACTAGAAAACAAGAAAGATTTACAAATTTAGGCGAAGAATAGATTCGATAGGCTCAGGTATCATATTAATTGATTTTTACAACAAACAAATTCTTTTTTACGAGTAATTTTAATTACAGTTTTTCATGTGTACCTACATATTTTTTTAAATTCATTTTCAATTGTTATGTATTTTGTTTAATTCATCATAAAAATTATGTCCCTATATTTTTTTGGGCTGTTTAATTCTGTTGCACCGCCATTTTTTCATATGGTCAAAAGTGCAACGTAACTTTTAAAAAGTTAAGAACCACTGCAATTATACAAACGTCAAATGTTTGTAGGTTTTTGCGGCGGAACGAAATGGAGTTGATGATGGAGGAATCAGATTTGGGTGTTTGGTATCAGTGGGGTTTTGCGTTTGCATTGGGGAAAAAAGATTGTAGCAATGATAAATTTGGGTAAATGGAGGAAATGGACATGTTGTTGGGTGTTTGGTGCGTCGGCGCAATGGCGGCTGTCAATTTGGTCGTTTGGAGCCGTTATTATGTCGATGTTATGAATAGAATATTGATGCGATTATTGTAGGATTTGGAGCGACAAATAATATCAGGAATTTGAAACGGAGCTGGAGCACGTAAATTTCTAATGCTCCGCTCCTCCGATTTGCTCCGGGTGTATGTAACAAAGTGGCCATTTTGTCGAAACTCAAAATCAGGACATTTAAAAATAAAAGAATATACAAATACGTATATATTTTTCAATTATTAAAAACAAGACAGTTTTCGACATACCATAAAGCTGACAAATAAATTGTGGTGTCTCTAATCTATATGTTTCAATTTTTGATTGTTTATTATTGGACCAAATATTGATGTTTTCAAAAAATAAGGTGTATTTGTAGGTAAACAAAGACAATATTCTTCTAATTTATCGATAGTTTTGCAAAGTACATCATTACCAATGAGAGCTTGGAATATTTTCATCCATCTGCATAATAGTGATATGGAATTGTGCTTCCAATGTAATATTATTTCATCTTTGTTGTAACATAGAACAAAACAAGTTTTATAAAAAGTTAACTGGTTACATCTCGTGACTTATCAGGAAAGGTGACTTGAAAAACAGTACTGTCCTTGTAAATCTAGTAAGAATGGTCGCCTGTTCCATTGTAATTAACAAGACAGTGGGCTCTTTGAATATTATATGGATGTAGTATTGCATATTAATAAAATAGAAATCATTTGATTTTTGTTTTATGTTATCCTTTTAAAAAAATTTTAAATTATGAACCACTCATTGTCTTCTTGTTACATTTCAGCTCTATGAAACCTTTTAGTTGTTTCATTATATATATTTATATTTTATATAAGGATATCTTCTCAATAAATAAACCAACCCAATTCAATTGATTTAATGAATCTTCAGTTTCAATCAAGAATATTACAGACGTATATAATACAAATACTAAAAATTACTTAATACTAAACTTATTAAATGAATGATAATAGAATTGTAGATTGCATTTTTTTGGTTTATTTTAAACAAAATAAGGACTACATATGGTTAAATGCTACATTGTAATTTACTTGGTAAAAATTTGTCAAATCTAATGAAATGAAATTATGTAAATGTTGCTACATTCAAAATACATTTCTCTAACGTACAAGTTGCTATTAGATTACTTGTAATTGCGTCATCAGATCCCATCAAAGTCGCATCATGACACCAGTCAGCACCGTAAGCTTGATAACTGATCAAATCATCATTATTATAAAATGCCAATCTATAGATTGAATAATTATTCCAATTTAACACTTCAACTGAGCCTTCTTTGGCTGCAGCTAATAACATTTCATGTTTTTTCGGCTCCCATTTCAAGCGCCAAACATTATCATGTAAATATGTTTTAGCCAAAGCATATTTAGTATTTCTAATATCCCACACTCTCACCATCCGGCTGAAATAAAAAATAATAATACGAGTCCTTTCAAACTTAATCTTATTACAAATATATATTACCCGCCAGATGCAAGAATGTGTTCTTTTCCAATATTCGAATGAAGACTTGTAATGCCATTTTTATGTTTTATTACACATTGAACTCTATTCGTACGTGTATCGAATATTTTCAATCTTTTGTCTTTACCACCTGTAACAAAATTAATGTTTATAATAAATTTTCATATTACTTTAAAAATAACCAACATACCAGTGAAAACAGTCGAAGGATTCCAAGAATCAAAGACACAAATCCATGCTTCGTTTTTATGTGCTTTCCAAGATTGCACAGTTTGTATATTTCGACTCTCGTCCAACTGAACGATCGATATATTTCCAAGTGAATCACTAATTGCCACTGAAGGTTTTGAATTGAATTTATTGTTCGACCAGTCAAGGGACAGTGTCAAAGTAAAAGGATCATTTTTTATTACAGCTACTGATATCAAAGCGAGAAATGGTATTTCATTCTCAAGATTCAAAAAATATATTTTCAGAATTCCAAACGAATCGACTACTCCAAGAGCAGGTTTTTCTTCCAATGGATATTGGCACCATTTTTGATCTAATACAGGAGCAGTTTCAATAACTTGTATCGGTGTCAACTCCGTTGCATCCTTATTGAAGGAAAACATATATATTTTTCCTGTTCTTTCCGTTGTACTCATTTCTCCTAAAATTAATTACAACTGTTATTTAAAGATTAAAACGATAATACAATGAAATAAAAAAGATAAAAACCATTTTCCATAAATTTGAAAGTTCCACAAACAAAAATATGTCTGTAATTCTCTATGGGACACCATTCGACGGAATATCCATTGTGATCAGAATTCCAAGAAAATATAGTACTTATAGTTTTCTGACACATTTTTGCTACTGATTGTTTAATAACCGAATGACAATTGATCAAACAGGTTAGGTTAGGTTAGGTTAATTGGCTTCTATATGAGATATATTTTTTCCATAGATTACCTTTATTGCATTGATATGCCAAAATAAAAAAGCTCACTATCCAGCCAATTTAATTATAGACGACTTTAAAGTTTCGACATTTCAATATACCGCTTGATGTAATGCGAATAAAGGCCGTCCTAACAAATGGCGCAAAGGTGCAAATAGCCAAAATGGCAACACGACATGTACTTTTATACTTTGCCATATAAAAAAAATAAAGGTAATCTGTTGAAAAAAATATATTTCAGAAGTCAATTTCCAAAGTTGTAACTTCCGTTGTAAATTATAATTAAAATAAATTTTAAAAAAATGGCGAAAACACAAACCGGGAATATTGAGCCGTCAAAAGCGGCAGCTTTTTGCTGTTCGGTTGAATGGACACCACTAGGCTTACATTGGCCACTGGAATTTCATTCGCGTCGATGGGAGTCCAGGGGTGGCTCGTGATTTCAGGTGGGGCACAAGAAACAAAAGACCCCCCCCCTCCCTTGCTTTTTCCCCCAAAAATACGAAAAAATAATTTTAATACATTCATATTTTATTTGAAAATTAAAGCATACTTACAATTAGTAAAATATCTATGAAATGTAAAAATTGACGGTATCATGGTTTTTCAAATCTTAAAATATAACACAACTTTTTGCTCCAAAGGTTTTTCTCCAAATCAAGTTTTTCAACTCAAATTGACACTTTTTCAATTCAAATCGAAAACTTTTTAAACATCAACTAACCTCTTTAAAAATTGAATTTAAAAATCATATATTTTAATAGGTGAATTGACTTTATTTACATTGAATGGTTTGAAACAGTTGAGCCCTCTGCAGTAAATACCAATATTTTTTGTAAATTTCTAGCAAGATTATTTCAGAAATTGACAGAAAAAAGTCTCGAAAATGTGTGGTTATTAATGGATAATGCGAGAATTCAACATATCTAGGAAGTCATAAGCTTGTTGAAAGCTCAAATTAATCTAATATTTCTACCCCCATATTTGCCTATGATGAATCCAATTGAAGAATTATTTTCAAAAATAAAATTATATGCTAGAAATTTAAGAAGTGTTAATTTGGAGTAAAAAACCTGTAACTATATCACTATAGAATAGTAGAGAATAGTGAAAAAAATCAAAATAATCTGATAATCAAAAATAAAACAAAAAAACTTGATAAATATCTTATTTCTGAAAAAAAATTAAATTTCTTTTTTGTTGTATATTTTTATAGATTTCAAATTTTATGATTTAGTGGTCTGCCATGTCTAAAATCAATCATCACCTTTTCCTTACATCTCATTCTCAGCTCTACAAAACCTTCTAGATGTTCCATTGTATATATTTATATTTTACATAAGAAAATCTTTTCAATAAATAAACCAACCCAATTCAATTGATTTAGAAAATCTTCAGTTTCCATCAAAAATATTACAGACTTATATAATACAAATACTAAAAATTAAATATAAATACTAAAAATTGCTTAGTACTAAACTTATTAAATGAATGATAATAGAATTGTAGATTGTATTTCTTTGATTTATTTTAAACAAAATAAGGACTACATATGGTTAAATGCTACATTGTAATTTATTTGGTAAAAGTTTGTCAAATCTGATGAAATGAAATTATGTAAATGTTGCTACAGTCAAATTACATTTTACTAACGAACAATATGCTATTAAATTGCTTGTAACTGCATCATCTGATCCCATCAAAGTCACATCATGACTCCAGTCAGCACCATGAACACCACACATCATCAAACCATAATCACTATAAAATGCCAATCTATCGATTGACTCATTATTCCAATTTAAAATATCGATTGAGCCAGTGGTCGTGGCTAATAACATTTCTTGTTTTTTTGGCTCCCATTTCAAGCGAAAAATTTTATCAACTGAAAGAAATTTAGCTAAAGCATATTTAAGGTTTCTAATATCCCACACTCTCACCATCTCATCATCGCTGAAATAAAAAAAATTAATAATAAACGAGTCTTTTCAAACATAATCTTGTTGCAAGTATATATTACCCGCCGGATGCAAGAATGTGCTCTTTTCCAATATTCGAATGAAGACTTGTAACCGTTTCGTCATGTTTTATTTCACACTGGGCTCTATCTGTGTTACGTGTATCGAATATTTTCAATTTTTTATCATTACCGCCTGTAACCAAATTAATATTTATAATAAATTTTCATATTACTTCGAAAAGTACAAACATACCAGTGAAAACAGTCGAAGGGTTCCAATAATTAAAGGCACAAATCCATGCATCTTTCTCATGTGCTTTCCAAGATTGTACAGTTTGTATATTTTGACCCTCGTCCAACTGAACGACTGTTACATTTCCAAGTGAATCACTAATTGCCACTGAAGGTTTTGAATTAAATTTATTATTCGACCAGTCAAGGGATAGCGCTGAAGCATTAGGATCATTTTTTATTACAATTTCTGATATTAGACTGAGGGATGCTTTTTTGTTCTCAACAATCAATGAATATATTTTGAGAACGCCAAAGAAACCGACAATTCCGAGAACAGGTTTTCCTCCCACTGTGTATTGGCACCATTTTTGATCTAATACAGGAGCAGTTTCAACAACTTGTATCGGTTTCAACTCTGTTGTATCCTTATTGAAAGAAAACAAACATATTTTACCTGCCTTTTTCGTTTTACTTACTTTTCCTAAAATTAAACATGACTGTTATTTGAAGATTTAATATGATACAATAAACATGAAAAGATAAAAACCATTTTTTTCCATTTCGTTAATTCCGCAAACAAAAATGTGTTGGTAATTCTTTATGGGACACCATTCAATGCTTTCTCCGAAGAGATCAGAATTCCAAGAAAATATAGTTTTGATAGTTTTCGGATGCGCCATTACTGATTATTTATTTAATTTAATAAATTAATAAAAATTGATCTAAATTACGTTTTAAATTAAAATAAAACGAAGAAAACACAAACCGGGAGTTTTGAGGCGTCGTTTCCGTCCAAAATATATCGAAAATAGCGTTTATTAGAAAGTGAAGACACGAACTAAATCGTCGTAAGAGTTCCCGCGTTCAAAAGTTTACACTTTTGGCTGTTGGTCCCCACACCCGCACTGATGTGACCATGACCGGAGTCAACAACAAACTATCTTGCAAACGTCTAATGACTCAGATTTTATTTAATAAATTAGTGAAACTGTTAAATTTATATTTTTGAATGAATCTGGAAAACGGTTAATAGACGATCGTGTAAATGACATTTGCGCACACGACGCTAGCGCACTTCAGTGCTTTTGCACACCAACATTAGCGCTCACCAATGCTAATGCATAATCAGAATTTTTTTAGTTTGAATTTCGTTTTAGTGATGAAAAGATTAATAGTTATTACGAAAGATAGGTTCTGTCGATATTTTTGGAAATTCCTTTCATCCATACTTCGTGAAAAATGTGTAATAATAATTAGTGGTGTAGTGTTAAAAAAAAGTGGTGGAGCACTATATGTATATCTCTAAAATAAAAGAAAAAAACTGTGCAAAAAATCATATGTTTTACTAAACTGCGAGAAAAAAGCTAACAAAACTGACAAGGGTTGACAATTTTCAAGTTCGAAATTTCGGCTATCGTTCCTAAATACACGATGTTTTTGATTTTTTTCTCCAATTTCAGAATCTTTTGTGAAAACAAGTATCAAATTTGAGCGTAATGAGGGCAGGTGGTACACATTTGTCCATTTTTTCAACCTTCCCTATTACGTCTAGATGTTTCAAAATACTTGATTTTGAAGCTTTGAGGTCTAATGCTAAATTTTGAAGTTTCTTGAAATTTTTATCTTGGAGCGGCGCTGCACTTCGAAATAAAGTGGTGGAGCGACACCCCAGTGCGCTCCTGCTCCACTACACTGATAATAAACCCCAAAAAACATGTTAAATTTTCATTAGATAACTGTAATTATATATTGATTTGCTTTAGATCTTATCATTGTAGCATAATAATACATTTTTTTAATTTTTTCACCATATCAAAATGAAAAAAAAAACAATCGATTTTTTTCGAAATCAAAAAGTTTTGTGTGTACAATTTCAAAAATTTTCGATATGAACCACTGTCGCTGTGTTCCAATATCAACATGCACTATCGTCAATATGCGCCAGCATCGTATACGCAAACATAATGTGCGCAAACGTCCAAAAACTTCAAAAACTATGGACATCATTGTTAGGAATTAAGCTCAGAGGGCGGCTGTCAGTCGGCCCCCGGCGGTCGCTCGCAGCGATCGATACTCTGATATTGCACAGTGAGTCCTTTTTCCTTAGAAAATTGATCGAATACGCCTTCCGGGTGTCCTTCTTCGCTCGGACGATGGAGTCCTTCGAAGGACTGTAGCGAAAGGCAGTGGCGGGACGCCGTCCGTCGCCCACTCGTTACGTCTCGGCTCAATTGTTGTTTCCTTTTTGACTAATCGCTCGGTTCGTGTTTCTTTTTTGCGCGAGGACGTGCGAAATTGAGCGTTTTGTTGTTCGGTTCGGAAATGATGATTTTTGTGATGTTTATGTGTGGATAGTTTTTTTTTAAGATATCGATCATTGACGTTGTCGTGTATGTCCTTTGAAAACGGGTTTTTACTGTGACAGAGTTGGCGTTTTGTAATAGAAAGGATTCTTTTAGAGTTCGATTCCTGAAGAAAATCTTTTGCCAAATACTAAATTATATTCATCTATTAACTCAACACATAACTTCAGTGATTGTTGGAAACTATTCTTTTGAAAAAAATATGAAAATTAATACTATTGCACTATCACTGAATGTTCGATATATTTACAAGTATCAAAAATTTTATCTGCCAGTATTAATTGCACTCATTAGTTCTTGAAATATAATTCTCAATACAACTATAATAGTTTGAAAGCTGAAAAGCATCTTTCACAAAATAATTTCATGAAAATCGTATACAAATCTACAACACATAACTTGAAGATTCTCGAAAATTTATCCATTCAAAAACTTATTATTGCATACAAACATACAATATCTTTACAAGCATCAACATTTTATCTACAAGTATTAAATGTACGCTTCAGTTTCGGCAATACAAAGTTCGAAATTTCAAATTTGTGCAATACTATTATATTTCTATTTCAATAATATATTTTCAAATCTTGCACAACTACTATATAATTTCAATTACATATTTAAACTTGTGCGAAACTTTTCATATAATTAAATCATAAAAAAGACACATTATAAGATATGTAATGAAGTAATTTAAATAATAAATTTTCAAATCTTGCACAACCACCATATAATTTCAATTATATATTTAAACTTATGTGCGCGAAACTTTTCATAAAAATAAATCATAGAAAAGACACATTATAAGAAATGTAATGTAAGAAAATTTTCAGGTTGTCCTTCCGCAATCTCTCATGCGTCGATCTCGAAAAAAGTTAACGCTTTAATAAGCGAAGATGAGGCCGGAGGGCAATTCGGGCGATTCGGCAAGGCCGGTCGCCTATAACAGATCAGTATCGGAGGGCTCGACCCGGCCGAACTCTCTGTTTCCCCCCGAACGCCCTTTACAACCAGAAAAACAGCCTTTGAAGTTCGAGGTCAACTTGGTCGGAGCGCCGCCTGAAGTCGAACAACTCGTGAACAACATAAAACGAGTTGCCGAAGAATTTCTCTATCACTGGAAAACTTTTCCCATAGGTACCATTTTCGAAATTGATCGATTGTGAAAATGACGCTATTTATACGTTTGTGCGATTTCAGTTTTGCCTTCGCCTTTGGGTATCACTCCTCAGTCGAGCGTTCATCATGATAACAATCATAGACCTAAGAGGCTCAATTTGCAAGATTTATTTCTCGCTCCGTCTTTCGATGAGCTCGACGCAGTCGCTGTGGATTCGAAGGGAGAACCTAGACGTTTAGGTCACAAACAATTGGAATGTATTCGAGAAAGAGGGTATATATTGTTTTTATGATTTTTTTGCTTGCTTACTAATTTATTAGCAGATAAGTCTGGTTATGTCTACCTGCTAGTTTAGTAGGTCGGCTGGATGCTTTGTGTTGGATCATCTTCTTTCAACACAATTAAAAAATATGGTGGGAAAGCTTATACAGGTATCCCTCGCTTGATATGGTTTGTTTTGATGAATAAAAATTGTTTTTTTGATGAAATTCTGTTTTACTGAGTTATGTAAAGCGATGAAAATAATTGAGTTTTACGTTTATGGTGCATCTGTGTCTTTTGTCTATTAAAAAAGACACCTGAAAAATAAACAATATGTACGCTTTGTAAACAATTAGTTTCTTAAAGTCTTTTCTATAAATCACTCGTTTTCAATTTATTGTCAGTCCCAAATGAAACTAAAAATGATTCTGAAGACTCAGATTAAATTCAATAATTTCTGAAAAACCAACATATATATTTCTTTAATTCGTCTGAAAAAACTTATCTGACATGTTAAAACGAGGGACACTGTATGTTGCTTTGTCGACATTAAAAGTTTTCTCGATAGATTTGTTTAGAATAGTCAGACAATGTTCTTTCATATAATAGATATTATCTAAAGCATTTTTTTTTTATTATTATAACATACAATTATTGAAAAAACCATTAATGTAAATTTTAACAATAAGTCTTTTATTTGAACCATATATTTTGATTAAATACTTAAATATTTACTTCATTTTAATCACAAATATAAATTGCATAACTCATACTCATCTATATAACAATGATTTCCTAAAATTTTCCAAAACGTGTGGTTTTATTTATTTTTGCAAAATCGTTCTATTTTCATTTCCATGATTCATACAACTTTTTTTTTATATATAAACACTCTAACATAAACATTTTCATAATCCATCTAACATTGACGTATGTTATGACTTTTCATTAACAATTCGAAACATCATTGATTTTCTTATAGTTTTAGTTGTCCTATGCATATATTATATAAAAAAATTCAATTCCTAAAATTCATTTCCTTAAAAGCCTGCACAAGGATAAGTACAGCAAAGCCAAGATGTTAAATTGTAGCCAATTGGAATCGATCAGACGTCGGGGGTACGTGTTGCTCCCAAATGTTTCAGTTACGACATGTCGTCATTTCAAAATTGTTTTTTATATTTTTTTTTTGTTCGTTGTCACAGTCATCTTTTCAGTTACTTTTTCATATTCATTTGAATGTGTCGTTAATTTTCTTTAACTGTTGTCAATCGATCTTGTCCAGCAGTGATTTTGTTTTTTTTTTTATATGGGCACTTTGAAAAGTGATTTTTATGATCACCATTCGAATAGATTGTTCAAGTTTAATCAATCATTTAACGATATGTATTGAGAAATCGTATCATATTGGCATGACATTGACATATTTTTTATATTGCCAAAATGCATGTTTTCTGTAACATTTGTCATTTTGTGATTCGTGATATTTTTCACTAGTAGTTTATTTTATTTTTTTATTCCTTTTGGGAATCCCATTATCTTTTTTTCAAAACACAATGAAGATTTATAAATATATTTTATTCAATACTCGACTAATTTGATTTTTTATGTCGAGTTTGTTTCAAGACTAATTTTATAAGTGTTCTAGATTTGTTCTTATAAACAAAATCATTATGTTTATATAATTAATTATTAATGTAAATAAATATTAATATGTTTTAAATATTTTTTGATATTCTAATGAAATCCATTTGTTTGAGTAGAGAATTCGAAGTGGCATCTTTAAATTTTCCTGGGCAAGTTCATCGTTGGCAGCTTTCTCTTTTACTTCAAAGAGGATGTGAAAGGACAAGAGAATGTTTATTAGAAGACCTCGCTCGTTCAATTACTCTCCTTTTGGTAATAGGTCGAGCGAGAATTACTTCAAGCATATTTTCGATAAAAGAGAGCCTTAAATGTCTACTTCTTGGTTTTACAAGGTTTTTTCTCAATTCTTCTAACTAAATATGATCGTAATATCCAAAATTAATTTTCATATTATCTTCAGGTTACTTGATATTGTTCTTGGGATGCCTTCGTTGTTAGCACATAACTTAGACAACAAAATTAAAGAAGAAAGATGTCGATACCTTGTTGCAGAGCTTGTTTGTTGTGTAAGTATATAAATCCAATTGTGTATATTTCACTACGATTTAATTATAATATTAATATTTAAACATGATTAATTTATAGCCAGAATACAACGGGTCTTTGTCGATGCTGTGCAGTTTTGTGCGACGACAAATCAGAAGGGCAGCAACTGAAAAATTTGAAGTTGAAAGAGAGTGTTCTCGACCACCTTGTACCGTTCCGTATTTATACCAAACTCCTCAAGGTGCTCATATAGATCTAAGGTGTGTATTTTTTGTATTATTCTATTGAATTTTGTTTTGAAATCAAATAAATGTTTTTTGCCGTTATAGACTGTTCAAACGTGATATTATGCGAAGAGCTCTGCCTATTTTGATTAATATATTAGAAAAAGAAACTAGGGGATGGTTTTTGCACTTCCGTGAAAGACTGATTGCTGAATTAAGAGCGCAAAAATTACCTGATCATGATATAGAGAGAGTTAGTATAATTTTACTATACAAAATATAAATCTAATTATATTCTATTTACGTTTGTTATAAAGAAATACAATTCGTATATAATTTTAGGAAGTAAAAGAAGCTGTAATGAGAGAATATCTCCAAAGAGTTTATAATAGTGTTCTTGCACATCCCGGTTTGGCTGCTTTAGGATCTGGAATTCCTGACCTGTTAGTTAAACAAGCTCAAGCTACAGTTATGATGCATAGGTATATTATTATTTTAAACTTTTTATATATATTTCAATTATCGATATTGTAATCGCACGTTTTAATTATAGAGCGGTTGATAATGTTCAGAGAAAACTAGACAGAACCAAAGACAATTTACGTGATAGACTTGAAAACATTCATCCAGTTCTATCTAGAATGAAATCATGGATGGAAGACAAATTGAGGTAAATTCAATTCAATTACGCTCAAATTAGAATCTAATTAAAGCAATTAAATATTAAAATTATTGAATTATAGAGGAGCGGAGGAATTATTCTCGCAGCAGAATGCATGGAATGCTCATCAAGAAGCTGTCTCGTTGTGTACTGCGCATGGTCTTACACAAGCCGCTTACTTTTTGCAACGCGACTTAGCATTCATGAAAGAGGTTAATAAATTAACGATCTCGATGTTATTTTATATTGGACAAAATACATTATCCATTCATTTGTAGAGAGAACCTGTACTTTTGAAAGAGTTGAGGAAAGTTAAAACTCCTACTCGCAGTTTCCAATGGCTGACCCAAATCTGGTTACCGAGTAACTGGATTGTACGACGAAATTTCCAAGGTCAATCTGAAGTTATTCCGACTGTTTTGACGAATCAAACGACCAGTATCGTTACTCCTCGATCAGATCCTAGTCAACCGGTGTTTCTGGTTGAAAAGGAAATCGTTCGCTCTACAACGACTAGGTGGCCTATGTGGAGATGGATCAATTACTGCCATAGGTTGTTTATTTTTCTTGGTTATTATACATTATTTTCCTTCGCCAAATATATATATTTTTTTTATAATTTCTTTGAGTAATATTTTTTTAATGTTGACCTGATAGAAAAAATATATAAATTATTTTGAATTTTCATACAATTTGTACACATCTTTTGCATCGTCGACTTTTTCTTGGTGTATTAAGCGATTTTTAATGCTGAATTTGTTAAAATTCTGTCAAATTTAGTGTTCGCATTTAAGTGTTATTTTGCTCGATGAGTGAATGTTACTGTTTTAATTCGTTTTTAATGATTTATGATAACATATAGAACTTGGTCTTGGAGTTGGAATGCGATGTTTCTATTCGGAGTTGTAATTCCTTGGTGTTCTCCAGTTTCATTGAGAGCCTTATTTTTCATGGAACCCTTTATGCCTGATCTTGAATTATCCCAAGTATGTATTTACTTAATTTTACAACAATAGTTGTCTGATTATGCTTTTTCCTTCAATTTCTGTTGCTTATATCTAAAAAAAGATTTCTTTTATAATTCATCTTAATTTTATTTTAGGTTAACGGAACTCTTTTTCCTCGAAAAAGCAGTATTACACCTACTGCTTGTTCGCGCTTGATTTCTTTATGGAGGCACATATCAAAATCTAGAACTAGTTTCGAGACAAAGCCTGATACAGGTACATTATCATAATACTAGCAAAGAAATGAAGAAAAAAACTGATATTGTTAACGTATTTGTACATTTGTACAGGTTTTATCGGGAAAGGTTTAACTAGGCACATCAACAGAGTATGGAATTATGTTATAAAAGGAACATTTGGAACAATATGCATTCTTTTACTTTTTCCTATAACGTGTTTATTAGTTGCGATTCTAAGTCTTTTAGCTGCTGCTACGGCATTCATTTGGATGCCGGTCGTTACATTTATTCTTCACATACTTATGGTTACAATTTATGATTTGGATAGCCCAGATTTTATTCGAAGAAACAGGTTAAAAATTAAATTTATTCTAACTCATTTCTTAGAATCTTGAACTTATCGTCATAAATATATATTGAAATTTTCAGATTTTTCATTATTGTTGAAGCTGTAATTTGGAATATTTTACTTCAAGGCTGTATACAGCCAATATTAGCTTTGTTCGTAGCGATTGTTTTATGTCCGATAGCTTCGTTTATTCTGTTTGCAGGTATTGTATTTCATTATCGGAATAATTGTATCTGAATTTTTATTTTTAACATAATGAAATTTCAGTTGGCATCATCAGATATTGGACGAGGTTGGGTTGGGATGCGTTAATGTTCCAATTTGTTATTAGAAAACGTGGACGTATTCCATCTTCTGATAGCGCTTTTGTAAAACGAATTGCTGGTCCAGGACTTGCTCACGACTATTATTTCCAGATACGGTAAGAAATTATTTTGTAGATTTTGATTTTTCAAAAATCTATATATTATTTTATTTTATTCATTGTTCATTTCAGACCTGAGCAAGCATTAGCAGCTTTAGAATCTAGAATGGAATTAGACGAACTAGCAGCTTTTCAACAAACAACGGAATCGGCAATTGTACAACCGCAAAAAGATTTTGCTCAGTTTGTAGAAGCTTGTTTTGGACCATTTTCTGTACAGTTAGCAAAGGTGTGTGTATATCTGTCTATAATTTGGTACCCGTATTTGAGACATGATTAGAAATTATGACGATGTCAATTCATATAAATTTTTGTTGTATTTAAAAAATTTGATATATTTTTAAGACTGGACCATATAAACAGCTTGAAAAAGAATGTGGTGATTTAATAGCATCGTTACATGAAAAACTAGAACGTAGAAGACGTGAGTTAAGTCTAGGATTAACTCAAGCAGTTTGTTCAAAAATTAAATTGAGTACTATAGATCTTAAGGTATTTTATTCCCATATACATTTCGTTCAATTTTCGAAAACATTTTTTTTGTATTTATCAATTCTGAATAATTTTCAGATTGTTATACAACAAGCTGCCCTTATGTTGTCTCGTTTTTATCCATCGCATGTCATATCCCGACTCTGTATATCGGAGGAAGAATATTGGGATAGTCGCGGTTTGAGTCCCAACGATTGGGTCGGACTTGCTGGTCTGTTGTACGCAGACTTGTTCGGTTTAGATTTTCTCACACCTCTTGGAGAAATAGATACCCGATTTAGACTCGATCCACATCAGCAGGTAGACTTATCGAGATATGCCGATCTGGTTCATACTACTGAAATCGGTAAATGTTTTTTTCTTATTATTATCTATATATATTTTTCTGTAATTTATTTTGAATTATTTTGATATTAGCTGAAGGCGGTCCAGATCTACTTGGAACCGTATATAGTCCTAGAGGCAATATAACAGTTCAACCGCCTTGTTTGGACGTATCTGCCTTCAATCCTAGATCACGTCTTCTAATAACGCCAAAAGAAAAAAGAAGGTATTCATAAAATCTTTAATATAATATTTTTAAAATAAGCTATTTTCATTATTTTACTTTTTTAAAGTGATGTCAATCCTACATTATCGTGGGTTCGAGGAACTCTTCCGAGACCTAACAGACGCCTTTGGACTGGATGGGGTCGCACTAAGCGACGACATCTAATTTCACCTCGTCCTACACAACCACCGGTACCATTGCCAGTACCGCATCCTGTTACAGTTGCACTCATCATATATAACCGTGATGCAGACTCTCCCGTATCCTTAGACTCGGATATTTGCATTGATATATTGAGGACTATTGAAGAAGCTTCGTCTGACGCTGATAATACTCAAGGTTTGATTATTATTTGTTCTTCGATTGACCATTGTATACAATATATTTATTTTTTTAAATATTTTTAGAGTCTGTAGCACGATTTAGAACTGAAGGAACCATAGCAGATTCTTCTATTGATTCTTTGGATACTTCAAGTGACGGAGAAGCTGAAAACGCTAACGGAGCAGACGAAACACCAGTTCAACAACAAAGTGATCTTACCGATACAGCTGAAGAGTGTCAACGAGAAACTTTGCCTTGCGCCGATACTGGTTTTCACTGGACTTTAACTAATTGGGGACAAAGTACGTAAATTTTGAAATATTATCATACATAAATACGATATAATTTTTTGATTTATTTAATTAATTTTAGACGTCACAGGCAGAAGGCGTAATCAGTCTGGAACGGTAAGAGTGGACCTCGCGAGTCCCGAAGACGTCACCTTGGACACTGACTCTACTCGGGTCGTATTCACATCTTATGGTACGTCCGTTTGAGACGTGTAACTCGTGGAAGTCGTTGGCTCAAATTTTTTATAAATGGGTAATACAGAAAAGCTTTATTATTAGACTTGTCTTATAGAAAAAGTATTTAAGTATATGTTAATATTGTAATGTATCTTATGCGCAGTTTGGTTGTAAACAATGTTATCGTTTTTTCAGTCAATTTTTTTATTCAAAATTTAACTTGCAGTGCCTATAATTAATTATACAGTAAGCATATGCGTTATATTATGTGGTGTAATCTTACATATCAGTTCAGCTTTGATACACAAAGGTGAACGTTAATTTTGTATTTGTTTCATTGTTGTTACAATTATATTAAAAATGAATTTCAAAAAAAAATAGTTATGAAAACTTTGCAAATTTTTTGTTGATTCAGATTATACATTTTTTTGTCAGCTTATATGCCTGTGAGTCGATTTGTTTCATGTAATTTCTGTACAATCATTAAATAGTTTATGGAACTTATAAATTTTTGATGTTGTGTGCTGTATCAAAGCTGCTATATGTACAGTATAATATTAGTCATAAGGTAAAATATATTCGCTGTGCATTTTTTAGTATTTCAATTTCAGTATATAAGGATTGAGTACAATTTAGATGATAATAAAAAAAACTGCATACTGTTCGGTCAATGTGTGCACTATAGATGTAATAATATTAGATGAAATTATATTTCAAAATCTACCTTAAGCGTTAATATATGAAAATTTACTAAATTGTTCAAATATGGCAATATTTTATACTCGTTTGTACTAATTTTATAACATTTCTTATTCAATTGTGTGCAATCATAAAACTCATCAAGTTTAGAGTAAGTGATGTATTTGTTTGTCGTCAATTCTTTTCAAATACTGTTTTGTGAATCTCAACGTAACTCAAAAAATAATTTACATATTTACAATAATTTACATTTTATATGATAGTATTTGTTATTTACATATTATATTAATGTTATTGAAAAATTGTCCAAATAATATACCATATAGATTTTTTTAAATATAATTAAAATAAAAAATCTACCTCCACTAAATGTGAAATAGGCATCTCAAGTACTATTTGTTAATTAATGTGTTTTTAGCTGTTTTTATTTTAATTCGATTATTTTTTATGTAAATTTTGAAAAAGAGTGGAGCAAATTCAATGGTATATTTTTTCATACAATGTGTATATTAATTATGTTTCAATTTTAAAATTAATACAACTCAAATTGAAACTAAAATTAATTGTATCGAACTGTTTCTTAGTAATTCTCTTTTTTTGAAGTCTTTCATTATCGACTTTTTCAAATATTCTCCTTTTGATTTTACACCGCATTTTCAATTCAACCGTCTCAGACATTCTAATAAAAAAAAGCCCTTTTTTCTAAATGCTTTTCATATTTCCATAACCGCATCTGTTTGAGTGAAAGCATATATTTTCATTCCTCACCGCCACAGGTGCTCCCTTCAGCATAATCACACCAAAGATTGGATTCATGAAAAACTCCAATATCTTGTTTTACCGAGAATTAACAAACTTATCTTGCAGTCGCGCAAGTCTGTTTATACAACACAAGATTGTCTGGCAGTTGCTCCGTGGTATTATACATTTTGAATTGCTTATTTTGTTTTGTGCAATATGAACTTTTCATTTAAACGATAAATCATTTGAATTGTATTCAGGATAAAAATGCAAAACCAAATAAAGTTGCAAGTATGTAAAAATTACTTGTATAAAAACATAAATATATAAAGTATCACTTAGCTTTAGTTTATTATATTAAATTATGAATAACTAAATTATATTGTTACTAGTTTTATTTGCACTTAGCGTTTCATTTTCGATTGAGCATTTTTAACATTAATTAAAAAAGTTAGTGATTGTATTCGTTTGGCCTCTTTATATGGTGCCAATTATTGATAAATTTTATATAAAATATATTATAAAAATAGAAAGGCATGCTAATACTTTTCCAAACATGTAAAATCGATTAATTTAACGATAATGTTTAGAGTCATAAGAAAAAAAAATTCAAACTTCCAGAGCTCTATAAATGCTTTTTAATTCTTAATTAAGGCCTAATAATTGCATTTACTATGTCGTAAGTTACGTATAGACTAAAGGTTTTATTCCATTTTGAGTAATTCAATAGCATTTTGTTTGTATTGAATTTTCGGCATTTGACCGTTTGGAATGTTTTTTAAATGTGCTCACGTTTCAATTTTCCGTTTCTGAAAATTTGCGCAAATCACAAGTAAATTACAAATCCGTCCAAATTATTTGATTTAATTCTGTATTTACTTATGACTATTCTGTCGATGAAATTTTCTTTGCAGTACTATTAAATAGTTAGATTTTTATCAACGTTTTTTGTCCGTGATTTTTTCATACAATTTGCAAGTATTGTGAGTACGTTTTAAAACAATTTACTTAGAATAATTTTTCGTATACTTCCTATATTTCTAAAAATACATTCGAGTGATGGCCGATTACAAATATAAAAGCATTTTTTCCTCTGTTTTTCTCTTTGAATTTTTTTTTAATTTTAACTAAATGAATTGACCAAATTACTTGAATGCTCATTAAAACTACTTTATCTAAAAACATCTAGTCTTGTCCTTAGTGATTTTTGTATGTATTTTCTTTTTTTTTGTATTTAAATTTTTTTACTGCCATTTTTGACGTCATATTTGTACATGGTTGACGGATTATGTAATTATTATTGCATATTTTATTTGAGATTTTCACGCGTGTATTTAATAAAAAAAATAAAATCTATAAATTCCTTTTCATTTCTTTGTATCCAGAAAAAAGTATATTATCATGTATTTACTAAGATTTTTCATGATTTTGATGAATAATATAGATTTAAAGGAAATCAAAGATGATTTTAATAATTTGGACATACAAAGTATAATATTATTAATAATCATGAACGTTCAAATAGAGCCGTAAATTAGGAACGAAAGATATTGGAAGAAAAGAATGTATAATAAATAGTTCTCAAAATATTCAAACCATGAAAAGGTCCAGAACTAAAGCAAGATCTCGAAATAGTCAAGATTTAGGTCTACATCGAAAGAATCCTGGATTTATTCTTGGAGCAAGGAATTGAAATCAGAAATAAAAAGAAAAAACATCGAGGATGAAATAAATTCAATTTCATACTATAATTGAAAATTTTTCGATATTTCATCAATTTTGAATTAGCTCGTAAATAATGAGTAAAATATATTTTTATGTTCCTCTCTGCTTAAAATTGAAAAAAAACATACATCAGGACACAAAAAAGAGTAACAGAAATATAGCACGTTTTATAAGTCCATTCAAATTGAATTTCAATTCAAATCATTCAACAGGATATTTAAGGAAAAATTGAAATGTATTAATAAATCAAAACAAGTTAATTATTTCTTTATTTCCGAAATTTTCAACTGTAGATATGAGATCTTTGTACATTAGCTCAAAATCATAATCATTTAAAATTTATATATAATACTCGTTATTATCTAATTATTATATGATTTCTTATCGACTATGATATTAAAATAAACTTGATTCATAGTAATTATTTTATTAGATGATTAACTATGCGAATTCGTTTCGCACAGATCAATAATGTTCAATAAAAAGTTATAATGAATATTTATAAATTTACACTGTTTATTCGTTAATTACGTCTAGTTTCTTATATTTGAACATATGTTCAGTTTTTAATCTTTATAAAAGGCAATTTGGGCTTACTTTTAATTTGCAAAACAAAATACATAATTGTGGTTGGTGTTACAAGCCCATACAAAAAATTCAATACAACGTAAACAAGTTTTCAATTATTATTGCAAAGAATTGATGTAATTAATTTTTATTGCTAAGCAAGACTGTTAACTATTACTGGAACAAAACAATACGATTTTTTTTCGTTTTCTATATAATTGAAAAAAAGTTGTTTTCAGCTATTCATATATTTACAATAAGGAAATTTTTATTAGCATGAACTTTTTGATTTAATTTTTATATGAATACTTATACGAATATTTTTTTTTTTTACTAAATTGCATATTAACTTTAAGCTGAATAATTTAAAATACAATAAAATTATGAATCTTCAACATTTTTTAGAAATCTCTTTCTCTATTACAATAAAACAATAATATTTATAGCATACATCTGCGCTGCGAAAAACTCATATCACAGAGCTTCAACGTTTTACATTCAAGTGAAAATATTTGACCGAATGACGAATGGAAGAACAAATTAGATTGATGATAATATTTGAAGTATATTTCTAATCCTCCTATTGTTTTAATAAATGAACTATACAAAAAAATCTAATATTTTTTTCTCAATTGCAGTTTTCAGTGACGATATATAAAATATATTTAGGCAAGTGTTAAGTGTAAGATATTTTAAATTATTTACAATTATTACTTTTTATAGTTTTATTTAGTTTAAATGACATTTGATGAAATTTATTGATTAGTTTCACAATATAATTATATTTTATTTTACAGTGAAGTTTTTTTTAATATATTCGACTAATATACAAATAGAAATTGTTTGAATATTTTTAACATTTAATAGAGTAATTTTTTGATGAAATCTGATTTGATTTTTCTCAATTAAATATAACTTAACAGAAAAACAAACAATAAACATTTCAACGTCACAATCAACAAATAAATTCAACAAGTCGTTTTCTTCACATGAAAAGAAAACAAGAATGAAAGTTTTACAATAACGGTACATACTATTTTTTTTTCAGATAAACCTGAAAATAGTGGAAATATTCTCACTAGATTTCATCAATTGAATCTTAATAAAATTAAAATTTATCAAAAATGTAAATAGCTATATTTACACTTGGTGCTTTGCTAAAAAATATATATGTACAATATTGTCAATGCTCGCGGAAACACTATATATTAAACACAACCTTTAGGAATAGGGTAATTAAAAATTCTATTCTAGGATGACTTTTAAGAATCTGGCCCAAACAATGTCTTATAGACAAGATTTTATTAATAATTAATAATAATTGAATAAAAACATTGGTTTGTAAAACAATTCATTTTTACAGGGCTTTGTCATTTATTAATGATGAAAATCAAATTTATCAAAGTATGACAAATGTATCATATAATTTATGAGAAATAAAATATTACATGTAAATGATCAATAATCGTCGAATATATATTAAGTTGTATAATATTGCTAAATTTAATCAAATAAAAATCATTAAAAATTTCAACTTATTGACCACAATACTATTTTTATCTTAATAATAGGCATTTCCTCTTTTTTCTTACATCAATTGATTGTACAGAAGCATTTATGAATTGTAACCATTTATTTAAGAAGTAACATGAATTAAAAACGCAAACTTAAAAGAATATATAGATGAAATTCAACTTCTTATATGTTCTATCATCAAATTATAATTTACCCATTTTTTAAAATTATTTCAAGTTGCTTTCTATAATAAATGGTTCATTATTTAACATACAGAATGCGACCTTATCGACAATTTAATTTCAGCCTTTTTAATTAAACTTAAATTCAATAATAAACATTTTTTGTTATTTATAACTCATCAAAAGAAATTCACAAAGGATATTAAACTGTTTGAATGTTTAATTATAATACTAATAAAAGCTGATCGAAATTTCCTAAAATACATATAAAATAATATTATATGAAATACTTATAGCTCATATACTATTTCTATGATGCATAAGGATACTTGCTCTCGTTCGAGTCAAAACATATGGGTATATTAATTACATGTAATGTTTTGATTTCTCCGTTATGCATTTTCAAATTTGTTAGAATCCACTTTACCATTTATGACGAAAGTAAACCGTTTAACTGACAACAATTCGTCTATGAATTATCAGTTAACTGATGTTACCCTGTTTCTAAATATATAACATAGAAATAAAACTACTAGAAGTAATAATATGACCTATATCACTGTCACATAGGAGTATTTAAAAACCTAGTAACTTTTTTACTAATTACTGAAGTTCTAACGCTATTAGTTTTAATATTTCAACGGTATTCTAAACCAAATAATATATTTATTAGCTTACAAATTTTAATTTATGGATTTTATTTGAAAATTTGTGTCATTCCGATAATTGAATCAGAGGCGATGAAGGTGGTATCATCCCTATTCGTATTGAAAATTTCAGTCCATAGATACTGTAACAATTTCAATCAGAATAAAAGTAGACTTATACATGTACATGCGAAACGCATGTAAATGTTTAAACAATATGAATTTATTAGAGAAAAAAGTGCAGATTTTCAATTGAAATTAAATTACTTGGTATTTTAGTATTTGCAAATAGTTTATTTAATTATGAAAATTTTAAAAAAGATTCATGCACGTTGTGCGATGTGCTGTAAACTAAAAAAATAATTTATAAAAATTCATGTGTATGTTTTATTTTATAGTGATTGTGATATTCTAAATAAGAATGAAAAGTATGTAATTCAATTGCATTAATAAAAAACCAATTTAAATTTTTTAGAAATAACAATATACACCTATACACTGAAGAATATTTTTGTCAAAATCGAAACCAAAATCATGTATGTAATATACAATTTCAGCTACAATCATGTCAATCATTGTTCAAGCGTATAGATCTATATTCTATTCAAATAAAAATATCGGAAATGTATCGATAGTGCCTTGGTTCTACTTGCAAATAATAAAAGTATTTATTTATTATTTTGATTATCTAATGTTTTTAAAAATTAATATAAAAAAGTAAGTGGAAATATTAATTCGAATGATAAAAGCTCAAAATGTTGTTTAATATATAAATTCATACAAAGAATTACCGAGTTTGTCTGTTTATAAAAATTTAGTTAATCAAATTAAGAGACACATTTTACAAAAAGGCACTAATGCGTCTAATCTTTTACAATTATTGACATATCTTTCAAGCACAATTTTTTTTAATAATATTTGTTTTTTCCAATATAATAATTATGAGTATAATGTTCAATACTTTAATTTGATAAGACAGAATAATTAGGGAATGTAAAGTTATTACATTTTTTTTTAATTGACAAGAAGTAGCGCTTTGAATTTGAAACTTTATGGAAATAATTATTTATTTCTTATCCTACAATGATTGCAGCATAACAAGGTGCTTGAATAAATTTGTGTTTCTTTATCATGCGGTGTGAGCAAGACACCTCTTTAAAACGTTTCAAATATTATAGAAGCTATGGAAGTGAAAAATTATTGCAAATTTTTTTCAGTTACTTTGACGAAGCTTTTCTGAATAAAATATTCGAAAAGTAAAATTCATTTGGCGTTGCTTGCTGTCACTGCATAGAGATGTGCATACACGCATGTGCATATTATGCAATTGTATATGCAAATATATACTGTTGATATGCGTATATGCACAATCAAATATACATGTTATTTACAAAAACTAATTAAATATTTAAAATGGCAACATGCTAATTATTTTGAAAAATGTCTTTCGTTGTATCTTCAAATGCTACATTTGTAGTGCATCAGCTATTTGATTCTACATCACGTTTTATTTCATTAACATCTTCAGAACTATGGTCCTCGGCACCATACTCTTCACTCTCACGGTGAACCAAAACATGTACTAAAGTGGATTCTGGTGGACGTAGAGGCAGTGTTGGTGGAGCTTCAGGAGATGCTTCCGTAACAAGAATACTTACTTCGCTATTCGCTCCTCCTAAGCTCCCTAATTGTACGTTTCCCACCCGGAGCCCTGTTTGAGAGCTTCCTCTTTCCATCGGAGGTTTTCTCCGTATAATACTTCCCCTTTTAGGTTTTGCATCTTCAGCTGTATTAGTTCCTAGCATGGTACTACTTTGCTTTAAAGAACCTTTGTGTTTTAGAGGAGAAGTTATATCATCATCGTGCTGAGTTTCAACTGCATCTTGGTGCTTTAGAAAAAAATTATAAATACTTCTACGTCTAGGAGGTGGTTGGGATGGGCCAAGAGCGGGTCCCGAGCCTTCTGGTGAAGGCTCACTGATCGTGATGCATGGATCGGGGTGAGCAGCACCTGATAGCAACATCAAAGGTAAGTTTAACCATGGACCTCCGAGTTCACTGAGATCAGATGCGTCAGAGGCACGCGATGATTTACGGGAAGATGCTCTACTACCACGATGTACATGAAGAAAAGCTGATAATCGCCCTTGCCAACCACCCGGAGAAGAAGTTTGAGTTTGTTCATCTTCTACTTCTAAAGGTTCCCGGTCACGATCCCTTTTCATCCTTAAGTATTATGAATTTTATCTCAGAATTGAATATCAATATTCAAATAAATAGAAAAAAAAAATACTCACTTTAAATATTCTCTAAAGGTATGTTGAATCAAACGTGCTGCTTTATCTTGGCGTTTCCACATTCTCGTAGAAGAAACAATTTCAAGTTCTTTTCTTGTTGGAAATTGTTTTTTGAATTTTACATCCATCTGATCTTGGAGTTGTCTGAAATTATCTGTTTCTTCTACATGCCCCAAAACATGCTTCACAAGTGAATGTAATATATCCAAACAATGGATTTTGTTCCCTTTTGCAATTGGTAAATTAAAACTAACTAGTGCAACAGTATTTGGTTTCGATATTCCCAAAGGTGGATCCAACGATGCAATAAAGTCTGATAGTTGAGAAAAACGGATAAACTGTGTTGCATGTGGGTCATATCTATAAAATTCGAAATTAAGCATTAAAAATTGTAATAACAATCCAATAGATAATTATTTATATCATGTATTGATCAGCTTACTTTGACCATCGGATGTAAAACATTTCAAGATCATCTTCTACAATACCGATTTCCTCTTCTTGATGTGCTTGGTTAAAGTTTTCTAATATTATAGCTATGTACATGTTTATAACTATCATGTAACTTATTATAATAAAACTGGTAAAATAAGTAATAGCTAACAAGGGTGAGCCGCAATTGCCATTTGCTTGGCCGTTAAAAAATAAATCACAATGTGGAGGCTGTATCATAAGCGATTCCAAAACATCATTCCATCCAGCTGATGTCATCAGTCTGAAAATAAAATAATTTTATTATTGTGTAATATATTTTTTTAAACATGCTAACGATAAGATATTACAATTGATTTTTACCTGAATAAAAGTTGCATACTTCTGCCGAATGTTTCAAAATTTACTAAGTCATCAAGAGCACCTTGTTGTCGGACGTGACCAAACACTGACATTCCAATAATAGCATAAATGAATGTAATCAGAGCAAGTAAGGCTCCTATATTGAATAAAGCTGGTAATGAAACAACTAATGCGAACAATAATTTTCTTATTCCTTTTGCAGCCTAGAATTTGGTTTATGTTAAATAATTTTGAATAATATATAAGGATGTAATGCTGAAAAAATAATGTGTTATCAATCCATACTTTAATTAATCTGAGAATTCTTCCAATTCTGAAAACCCTCACAACTCTAAGCAAAGTTGGAGATACAGGCAAATCAATCATTATATCTTCCATTAATATTCCTAAAATACTGGCTAAAACTAAAAGGAAATCAAACATGTTCCACGGAACGGTGAAATAGTGATATCTGAGTCCAACCATCTTAACAATTGCCTCTGCAATGAAACAATCAGAATTTTTATATCATTTTATAAAGAAATAATGATTATAAGTGGAATTTGGCTCACCTAATCCAAACACTGTTGTAAAAAATGCATTACTAACTTCGAGAATGAAAAATATTGCATGTGGTTGGTTATAATGTTCTATGCCCATAGTTAACATATTTAAAAAAATTAGGACAAATATAGCTATTTCAAATCGTCGGGAATTCGAAAGATCATAAAACATAGCTAAAATTTGATTGAGCGGTCTTTTGATGACTTTTTGAGGTTTTTTCCGTCCGAGTTTTTTCATCGCTGTATAATAATGTTTTTGGCTTTCAGTTAAAAACATCTCTAATACACCTCCTTCATACTATAACAATTGTAATTTATTAGAAAATATCAATATGTTAACGATAGTTAAGTGAAGTGAATAATAATGTACTTTTTTTTTCAGCATGTTGAAATTGTCGATGATAACTCCAATGAATAGATTCAATGTAAAAAAAGAACCACAAACAATGAATATGACGAAATATAAATAAGCATATAAATTAGCTTCTCTTTGAGGTTGCAAATCGACACCTCTTGCATCCACAGCATCTGCCATCACTTCCATCCAGCCTTCAAATGTGGCTACTTGGAAAAGGGCTAAATAAGCTATCCCCACATGATCGAATGATATTTTCGAATTAATCCAAGTAAAATTGTAATATATACATTCCCATTTATCATTTACTTTCTATAATTAAAAAAATGCATTTGTACAATAAACTATTCAATATGAACTTGGTTATTTTTTCATATGACATGTCATTTGTTACTCACACTAACTGGCAAAAGTTCACCCTTTTCATCCACACACTTGAAAAATTTTCCTCCAAAAAATTGTACCCCCATTATTGAAAATATTAACCAAAACACAAGACATACTAATAGCACATTGAAAATGCTCGGAATAGCATACATTAAGGCATTAACGACTATTCTCATACCCTGCCATCTAGATATAGCTCTCAAAGGTCTCAGAGCTCTTAACGTTCTTAAGGACCTTAAAACTTTTAAATTTTCATTTTCTTCTATCAATAAACTGAACACAGAAACCTGGAAAAAACGGATTGAAAAAAATCTCTACAAAAAAAAGTATAATAGAAAAAAAATACAATACTTACAAAAACTATAATAAAGTCTAGTATAGTCCAAAAACTAGTAAAATATTTTGTAAATCCCAGTGCTATCCATTTCAGGAACATTTCTATAGTAAAAATTAAGCAAAATCCTAGGTTTGTCCAATATAATATTCGTTTTAATGGTTTGTTACTTTCTAAATGAATGTCTTCAAAACATAAAGTGATACTCGATGCAAAAATAAGAACTAAAATAAACCACTCAAATGCTGGTGTGTCTACATATTGCAAGACTACTGTTCTTGTTTTCAACCATCGCTGACCCAATGGCGTTTCAATCATATATTTCCAGCAAGGACATCTGTGGATAATTTATACATTATATTTTATGACTCGAAATCAAATTATGGTATTTTAAATAAAAGAGTAAATACTTTTGATAACAATGTTGTGGAAAGCAATCTTGAGGGGTTTTAGCTATTTTGTTTCGCCCGAAACCAGGAAAGTTAGCAAATCGATCTATGAATTGGCCTTTTGAATTTCTTCTTCCTCCAACAGTTAATTCATCGACATAAGAAACTAATGCATGCCATGGCCTTTTTATTGTACTTTCTTTAGCTTCTTCAACCATTATATTAACAGCTTCTTTCATTTTTCGTAACCCTTTTGAATTTTGAACAACAGGTTCTTCGTATTCGCTAAGTGGAGGCACTGGTCCTTCTTCAGTTTCAGTATCTTTTGATGAACCTTTTTCCAAAATAGCAAGCTCAATGCTTTCGGTTGCTGGCTCATCTATAAACAAAAATATAAGATATATTTTTAATCAAAATTTTATAAAACAAGTTTATCGAAAAATACCTTTACTACTCAATTGTGTTCCTAATCCTGAAGAAAACTGCATTTGTAAAAGCTGTTTATTTACAAATTCTTGTTTTTCTTTTTCTGGACTGATTTCATCTAATGCTTCTTTTGAATCTTCTCGAATGGTAGACGAATATCTTTTACATTCACCACCAATTTCTTTGATGTCTTTTAATGTTTCTTGACTTCCATGATTATAAGCTGCACTTTGAAAGAGTCCACTTCCCGGAAAACAAAAATCTGAACCAGATACAGGTCTGCAAAATCAATTATTTCCAAACTCAAATTAATGTAGTCGAAAAATATTATTTTCTCACTTGAATTTTGATACCTATTTAAAGCTTCTTGATAACTGTGATTGTACACATTATCATGAGGAAATCCAATAATGGTTTCTTGTAATGATCCTGAAAATCTATTTTCACTAATTGCGGAAAACCGTTTTTCATCCTTCTCTCTTTTTTGAATTATTACTTCATTGACTATTTGCTCAAGCTTGGTATTTTTTTGGTTTTCATTATTCGATTTTCCCGTAAACATGTACTTTTTTTTCCTAAGAATAGATCTTATTCTATCGAAACTTTTAGCTAATTTTGAATCTTCCCCCACTTCCTACAATTTTAATTCAAAATTAAATCAAATTTCGTTTTATAAAAACAAATCTTTTAAAATAAATATATAATACTTACACGAATGACTTCTTTTCTATTTTTTAATTCTTCACTATTGAAACTATTGAGCAACAAGGCAAGGAAAAGGTTGAGGACCATAAAATTTCCCATCACAAGTGCTGGAAGAAATATAAAAAAGCATGTTTCCTGTCCAGCAAATTTTTCCGCTCTCATACAATCCCATAATGGTTCAATCCATTCTCCACATAAAATCCGAAATATCATCATAAACGAATGGAAGAAATCATTAAAATTCCATCTAAAATCAGATTACTGGTTAGAAAAAAATTAATTAAAAAAAAAAAACATCAAAAACAAAACCAAACCTTGGCACAGGATCTGGATCGAATTTATCGGGAGTATAATCTTTCGAGAATAGTTGCATACCGATCACAGCAAATATATATATAACAATAACTAATACAAATGTTAGATTTCCTAATGCGCCTATTGTTGATATGATGATGCTCAAGAGAACTTTCATTGTAGTCCAAGATTGAGCTAATTTTAATACTCTTAACTAGGAAAATTATTAAATTATTAAAATAAAGTACTTATAATATTATAACATTTTTTTCAGTATCAAAATACCAGTCTAAGTCCTCGTAAAACAGATAATCCGTCAACAAGTTCAAAAATGAGATCTAGCAAACTAGCTGATACTATAATAAGATCAAATATATTCCATCCACACGCGAAGAAGTCTTTGCTCAGTGCTAAGACTTTAAGGAAGCACTCAAGTGTGAAGATGGATGTGAAGACCTAAAAATTACAGTAAAATCATATTTTTATGCTATGAAAAGTCTAAAATAAGTTGAAGGATTTATAAAAATATGATTACTTTATTGCCTATATCTAAAGCCTGGCGTATATTTTCACTCATACCGTGGTGTTCGAGCGCCAGAAACAATGTATTTAAAACTATACATGTCGTGATGAATAGTTCAAACAGTGGATCTCTAACAATTTTGTAGAGGCAGTTTTGAAATTGCAACCAGCCTTCATAGTCCACACAGCACGAAATGCACTTATCACAGTTTCTATCAGGCAAATCCTCTGAAACACAATACAAAACTTGATTTTTTTCAAATTCACATAATTTAATATGATCTATATGATATTGTTCAAGAAAATATTTAATTCATAATTTTTTTTTTATTGAATTATCTCAATTACCATGAATGTAATTTGTACATTTAATTATGGAATCATTCAAGGAAATATTGAAAACATACAACAAAACAACATCAATTTTGATATCACAAATCACATTAAATCAAATGATAACGAAAAAAATAAAACTAAAATGGCAGTACAAAATTTCGAATGCATACATGCCAGCAATATTTTCATAAAACACACACGCACACATACACACTAAAATTTGAAAAATATGATTTGTTTTACAATTTTTTCTGATTAGTTTACTCAATTTTGTGATGTTTAATGAGCAATTTTGAGTTGTCGAGTGTAGAAGTCAAAGATTTTCTCCATTAAGTTGATTTCTGTAATCAACAATATTGTTTAATTCATTTTATTTACAAATTTAGAAGAAAAAACATTTCGACAAATATATAAACATATGCACGTGAAAAAAATAAAGTGCTTTAATGTGCATTCCAAAGTGTATAGAGATACAGAAAGATAGATCATTTGCATTCAATATACATAGAAAATGATAAACGAACAATTCCAATATCAATAACCATAACAGTATTATCATTCATGAAATGATTTTAATTCCAATATATAGTTGATTGATATTTGACTTGTTTGATAAAGATTTAAATAAACACCAAAGACATGCTTCGACAACAGGTAGCGGCTGTTTAGTCAAGGGCCGGGTCTCAACGTCGATACACGTCGAACACTGAAGATGTGTGTGGTGGACTTACCGTCAAAGAATGATATATAAATATCATCGTTGGTCGGTTGTAATTGGCTGCTGGTGCACAAGTCCACAGTCGGCAGTGGCAGCCGTTGCTGTTGCACCTCGGGTCGCTGGTAAGGCCAATCAGCGCCTGATGATCATTTTACATAGTTTTTGCGATTCTTTTTCTTTTTTTGTCTTACAGTAGGTTGGTGATAAATCATGAATAGTGCGAGTGTTTAGAAAAATGCGCACAAGCTGAAGCGTGCCGGCATGGACGTGACATGACCGGACCAGTTCAAGCGTACATGCCAATGATGTGAGAATGGTATCGATGATGTATATCGATATCTATATATACGTTAATGGTTATGACAAGATTTTTTCGATTTTCTACACATGCACTTTCCACACTTATACATGTGGGGTCTCATTGACATGTTTTGATTTTAATATGCAAGAGTCACTCTTATTGATGATCAAAATAAATTTGAATATGTAAAATCATACAAAGTAAACTTTTAGTGAAAACTGTAAAAAACGGTTTGAAAATATAAATAATTTATTTCGATATAAAATAAAATAATATACTTAATATCAAAAAGAGTGCTCGAATATTATTTCTATCTAGGCTTTTGTTGCCTTTTTATTTTATATTATAATAACTATAAATATTAAAATTACCAATAGTCCATAATAGTTATTGGTTTAATTATTTAAATAACATAAATTTATTTATACATATGCATAAGAACTGTACCGATACTGAAGAGATATGATAAAATGATCCTCAAATGTTCTAAAAATATTACTTCGAATCAGTTTCGATGTAGCAAAGCTGAAGCAAGCTTAGAAAGAGAAAGACAGTATAATAATAATATTAAAATACTTGATAGAAGAAGTATAGGAAAAAATCTAATAGAAGTCAAAATTTCTAATTATTATTTGTATCAATAAACTTTTAACGTGTCAGTAAAAATTATTGTCGAATGTGTTGCCGAAGATTGTGAATTCATAAACTTTATTGTAAAGTATGTTTAAATACCCCATTGGTAATATCAGTAATCATCAATTGAAAAAATCTTTATAGCTTTTCAATCAGATTCGCATTTATTTTGAATGTTCCTAGATATAGATATTTCAATGAAAATTATAAGATCAGTGTCAAAATAATGTATGCAATTCAAGTTAATTGTATTATATATTAAATACATTTCAGCGTTATTATTTACATGATATTTTCAGTACCGAGAGTGCACAAAGTGAACTATAATAAGAAGTGAGCGGTGATTTTTTTCCTCTATATATTATAAACGCACAAATTTATGTGTTGTGTATGTATTGTGTACAAAGTGAGTTTTCCACAAAAGAGTATAATAATTCCTTTTGCTCCATCGTCGAATTCGATGTTTCCTTACCCAGGACGACAATCTGCGATAGATAGTCAGGATGCAAGGTGTAAGTGGAATGAGCATGGCGTACTCTCCTCGTCTGTGGAATTCCATTGCACTTGATGACTCTTACTGATCTTGGAGATAGAGCCACAGTCACCGGTGTGGCTTCAGCTCGCTGCAACTGAAAGATTCCAAAGCAAAATAGTTTGAATCATGATTTATGTTCAGATTATTTGAAAAATCATTTATTAACCCTATCCAGAGACATTAAGTACTTTCATATTTTCGCTACTATTGATTTTTATTTATGTACATATAAAAGAAAATCCATTATATTCACATCCAACGATTCCATTAAATTTTCACTCCTTAATAAAACATCAAGACCTTTTAACGGAAATCATAATTAAAATTAATGCGAACGATCCTTTCATCAAGAGGACCCTACTTCGAAAATAGAAAATTATTCAACTTTGCATCGGACGTTAGTCATTCAATGGCGTCCACTCGACCCGAACGAGGGTCGAAAATTTGAAAATTATTAATGCCGCTTCAGACCTGTACCAGGCTATGCGCCTGCTGATGATCTTCAGAATGCTGATCGGGTTCCTCGTGATCGTCAACCACGCCAGAGTCATCAAGGGACGATTCTCTGTTGTTGTCCGAACCGCTGGCTTGACGACTTCCGACTCCTAGCTGACCTCGATACGGAGGCACTGAAGTAATCATAGAATCGTTATGAATAATAAAAAATGGAGACAACTTAAACGTGCATTATATAAAATAAATTTGCATTTAATAACATCAGTGTGCATTAGAAAAAATGTTTTGAGCATTGAAAAAATATCTGTGAAATGAATAAAACGTGCATTAGAATGAATAGAAATAAAGGATCGGCTATACCGAAAGCGTGAATAGAGTGAAATATCAACCACACAACCATTATTCACAACTTTCATAATCGAATCAAATTGGACCAAATTATTCAAATGTGATTAAAATTAAATTAAATTAAAATTTCAACTAAAGGAAGCGTTGATAGTTGACGATGATATTGTATTGTCTGTGGAAGGAAACTTCATTCTGGTGACGTTGCCACCTCTCGATCATTTCAATACACAAACTATCATTTCTATCGCTCATTTTATATTTTTTAATGCTCACTTTATAATGCACAAAGATATTTTTTGGTCATCACAATCAAAACGATGCTCGATTTTAGATTCTTTAATACACCAGAAATAATGCATATCGTATATTTATTGCAAAAGTAATTCGTTTTAAAGCACAACCTATATTTTTTCATTTCACACTTAAATCTTTCAAAAAAAAAAAGGAATAAAGGATTGTTCATACCCAGAACATTTCCCGGATGCAATTTCCCTTGCTGCAGCTGAAGCGTTCTTGGAACTGCTGGTGGAGCAGGAGCACGTCCTTTGAGCGAGCAGTTGCTGTGACGTGGAGATGGACTTGGACTCGGAGTCACCGACCTAAAGTCCAAAATCCTTGCGTTATGTATAAAATAGGTAAATTATATGAAACGTGCAAAGTTTCGATGTGAAAAAGAGCGCGTGGGTGTGCCAAACTAGGCTAAATAAAGTTTGATTGCGTTATTATAATGGATTAGTTCGGGAAACTTTGATTATTTCACGTTCGTTTCAAAAATTAACCGTGCGCTCTGTGGGCAATTTGCTTTATTATTTTGACGTTATAAAATACGATTTGTGTTCAGACTACGTTGCCACAATATAACAATATCGCACTGCGCAATGGAGTCTATAATTAGTAAACAGTTCAGAGTAAAAATAAATTATTATTTCACAACACATGCAAATCAATACCATAACATACCTGCTCTTTTGTTGGACGGGTGGGTTTGGAGCAGGAGCTGGCAATGGTTGTGGAAGATCAGCTCCGCTTACGATGGCGTTGCTTCTACCACGCTTTCTTCGTCTTGTCTTCTTTCTCGTGTACGAAGCAAGGAGCACACCCTTCCTCGAATCGATCTTCTTCTGATGTGTTTTGGCCAGAATTTTCACGTTGATGTTAGCTGGATCGAAACTGAATATCGAATCGTCGCGGTGCTCGTTCAGATCTTTCTTACGCTCCTACAAAAGCATTATTGACGTAATAACGGAACTGGAAATATTTCTTAGACAGTAAATGTATACCTCTTGCGTGATCTGAGATTCTTCTTCGTAGCTCAACGCCACTACGGCCAGCATCAAGTTGATGAGGTAGAACGATCCGAAGAACACGACAACGGTGAAGAACGACACGCTCATCGGACCGCAAGACGACAATACCTGGAAATTATATCGAAAAAGAACGAAATGAACGAAAGCACATAACTGCCGAAAAAAGGAAAAATGTAAAAAGGGGAATCGCGGTCGCCTCAGATAGCGTACGTCGTTGGAAATAAGCGATTTTAAATGCGGAACAAACTAGCGTGGGTAAAAAAGAGGAAGAAAAACGTTTTCACCGAAAAAAGGGTCGATCTTAAGCCATGAAAGGTTTTATTCTGATTGCTCACATCTGGAACATTTCTTTATCAGATTTGGCGAAATGAAATAGCAGCAGCTACTTTTATTGCGAGTCCCAATCAAAAGCAGCATATGTAAATATGTTGTAACGACAAATTGCTAAAGTCACAAATATGTGTATATAATAGTTTTCGAATGTTTATATCTTCGGATGTCGGAAACTAAATTTGCCGTACCGACGGATATTGGAATATTAATATTTCAGTGGCTCACCATGTTGTAGACGTTCTCCCAATAGTCGAGGGTGATCAACTGGAAAGTGGTCAGCATTGACCACAAGAAGTTATCAAAGTTCGTATAACCGTGGTTGGGATTCGGACCGATGCACAGACACGTGTAATTTACCGGACAGTGTCTGGCTCCTGTCAAATTTCCGCAAATGACAGGATCTCCTTCTTCGTTGAATATCCAATTTTCCTTGTCGCTGATCCACCTGAAAGTCAAAAAAGAAATTTGTCACATTTACTCATAGAAAAAAAATCAGGATCATATCCAAAGACAAAGCATATGCAGTATTGTTAAAGACTGAGGAGTAACTATTCATTATTGTAAGTAAGGAGTTTACTATTTAAAACCATTTTTTATCAACGTTCGTGCTTATCTACTGACTATGCCATTGATTGTTCAATAGTTCGATTAAACTTATAAGTTTTACATTCCAAATTCAACTTAATTGTATTCAAACCGTAAAACCTATACATAAAATTTTAATTCAAATCTTAGAATTAAACAAATTCCATCAATTTATAATAAACGCCCGCAAAACCAAAACAATCGGAGAAGCACGTCAATATTTCACGAGCGAACTTCCGAAAGCTTTCCCGTACTTTTTTCCCATCGGCGAGCTTTTTCGCCTCAAGCCAAACTTTCTTTCGCAAAACGAGAGCAAACTCGCTAATTGCCCGACAAACGAAAATGTGCCCGGTCATCTCTTTCCGGCGAAGTTTCGTTTTGATCCTCGTTATATTAAATTATACGACGGGGAATGTTCGCGTGACGTCTGCGGCCTTTCTTTTCCCGCCCAACCTGGCCCAAAGAGTATGCAAATGGTCCATGACCGGACTGAATGTCGCTTTTTGCCGGCTCGATTCGCGCCAAATTTGAATTAATTAATCCGTTCATTAGATTAAACGCGTGCGGAAAGTTTAAGTATAAGCCTGGTGTGTCTGCTCCTTTTTATGTATTTCGGTAATTACGCTTGATTCATGTGCGCGTTATTTTAAATAGCCGCTTGTATTTTATGCCTTTTGGTGTATTTTATGGTTAAGTCTTTTCGAGATTGCAAAAAATCTAAACGTTATTAGTAAAGAGTGGATCTTTCATAAGATCGCCAAAAGTAAGCGGCTCGAATTAATCAAAAAGTTTACGAGTCATCGTTTACGTTCAAAGCAGATGTGACCGCAAACCGTTGATTAATCGCAGAAAACTATTGCGACTTGAAAACTTCGGCTTAAATAACTTGGAATGTTCGTAATCGAAGAAACTTTTAGAAATACAAAAGGCTTCGAGCTTTCGTCTATGATTTCATATTGATTATCAATAAAAAGCGCCATTTCATATTTGAAATCTGTTATTGCATAAACATATTCGACTTATTATCAAAAGCAATATAATTCCTCGATAGATGTATGTATCACTATTAATTCTATTGTATTTTAAACGTTATTACATCGGCAACAAGTGTATCGTAAATACGAAACCCGACAAAAAGAACAACACAATTTGATTGGATTTACACGACTTGTCGAAATAAAAATAGACAAAATTGGGCAACAAGTTGTTTACACGAATCAGACGATAGACACAAGACCAGAGTCCATCGACAAACAAACAGATTGAAATGCACCAGTGCGAATAAAAGGCCAAATCCGAACAAAACAACTGTTTTAGTATTCAATCGAGCGTGTGGATAAATTCGGTTGCACCGCAGCTAAGAATTTTCCACGGAAAACTGCAGTAGAATACGTATTTTGTGGTACATTTTTAGCTATTTTTATGCGAGCCGGACGAAAACAACTATCCCGGATGAAAATGGATACTATTCTTGTCGAGCGTGCACTTTTTCCCGAGCTTTTGTGAAGTATGGGCATTGCAGTTGAAGACAGATGTGGCTGGCGCTATTATGCCACAAATGGTTCTTTTTGTATTAAAAAAAACTTTTTTTATAAAATTTTTTGAAAAATATTTGAAATTGAAACGTTTCTAAGTACCAATAAATAAAGAATGGAAAATATTGAAATATTCATTGATGAAGATTTTTCTATTTGTAGAGAAACATTAAATGGCACTCTCGTCCTTTTAAAGTGAGGCTTATGTTTTGTTAATATTTGAATACAGCTATTGCTATTTTATTCTCAAATAAAATATTTATACAATGTATGAAAGTTATAAAAACAATTATGATATTAAAAAAATATACATAATTGAATGTGTAATAGCAAAACGATGTTATGATAAAATATTAAAATTATTTTAAAATTTAGATTTTATTAAATTGAAAATATATAATACATATAAAACCGAATTCAACCGTTATATTATTAGAATAAATCGATATATACTCAACAGTAAAAGTTTTTCTATTCGCAGAAAATATATTTCCGGTAGAAAAAAAAACTCCTATTATACGATTCATAAAAGGTTGTATAACAAATTTGAAAAGAAGAATAAGCTCACGTTTCTCGTTTCACCTTATTTTTACGACTTTCAAATATAATATAATATACGAAAAAAATAATATCAAATTCATCATAAAAAAATACATTCAACAACCATTTAATCATTCAGTATTATTTTATATAACGTAAACGTCCAATGAAGACGCAATTGAGAAAATTAAATATTTCACAAAGCGACAGCATTATCAGATTACACCTGTGACCCATAAAGCGAGTCCATCCCTGTTCGTTGACGCAAATGTAAGAAGAGTGCTTTTATATCGAAAATTCAGTTACGATGGGTAAAATAAATGAAAAAAAAGGACAAAAAAATAAACGTTTATCGCTCATTTGAATAAATGAATTTATTCATAAAACCGGTCGGTGTTCGATCGAACATTAAAACGAAAAAAATAAATAGAATCGAGCTTTAATTCGCAGCGATTTGATAAAAATGAAACGATTTTCACAGATCATATGGTTTTGCGGAAACCTCGGAAACGATGTTTCTTTTTTTCAGTAACGTGAAGGAAAAAGGGAAAATCTTAACCGTTACGAAAATTATCATAATTTTCCATTTTGATGCGGAAAGTTAAAGGAGGATCCAATTCCTTTTTCGGATGCGGAAAACGCAATAATTCCAGACTGCGACGAGACGAAAACGAAAGAAAACTTTTCGGAGCGATATTGTATTTTATAAAAGTTTTCGAATACGCACCAATAAGCACACAGTGGTTTTCGAAAGGGATAAACTTCGTTTGAGTTTCCGTAAAAATATTTTAAGTCCGAGATTAGCGGAGGACTAATCGTTTACGGTTTGTTCGGGGAGGCGAATTGAAAAATTGTTGTTTTTATTATATTGACAGTTGAGGCGATTTGTAAATTATTGTATCCTGGTTCGACTAATTACTAACGTTCAATCATTTATGCAGAGTTGTATTAATGTCCAAATCAGTACAGCGTTTAATTGATAGCGAACCATTTCCGATCCAACATGTGATAATTAATAGGACGATTATGCAATTAAAATCAATTAGTGAATACACATTTTGTGTCTAAAACTCATTGGAATTTAAATTTATAATATATCATACTTTCGTGAACTGAAAATACTTTGTTGAAAGTATTAATTTTCGTATCAAATTTGAACAAACAATCCGAAAACAAACACAACGCACGAATATAAAAAAAATCCACATATTGAAATTCATTTTCGACCATTGAAAAACGCGGAAAGTTAAATAATTCCACAAAAAACATTCGAAAAACTCCATTGTTTCAAAAAAAAAAAAAATTATATACAAAAAAACGAAAAAGCCCGAAGGCCAATTGTGAAAAATAAATTGAAAAAAAAAACTCACTCTTTCCATTCGATGTCGGTGTTGTTAGTGGAGGTGTCGTTGTCGTCATACACGGCCATATTGAGCACGCACTTGTTCCTCAGCTCGCCCATGTACACTTGAAGGGCAAAAAGGGCGAACACCATCAAGCAGAAGATCGTCAACGTCATTACTTCGGCGAGCTGCTTGAACGAGTGCAGCAGTGCGTTGATGATGGTCTTCAGGCCTGTCGATTGGATTGTTTCATTGATCAAAGTGCGTTTTGGATGATTAAAATACTATATAATCTTATATCTCTTATGCGGGAATAGGGATGAAACTTCATGGTGAGCGTAAGCGTAAGCGTATCTTGTAGGTCAGAAGGGCGATCGAGAATGGATGCGTATCTATTTTGCTCGCATTTATACGCTTACGCTCATTATGAAGTTTCAATGTTAAATTTATAAAAAAAATTATGTTCTTCAAATTTTCAAAGTAATATCGAAAAGATCTCATTGTTTATATGTTACTAGTACAGTTAATAACATCGGCTGTGAATTGATAACCATACTATTACGTAATTATCGCGCTTTTTAAAATTAATTATTTATTAGAGACATCTATCGTGCTTATAAAAATAATTAATCAATTAATTTTAAGCATGATATTATAGACGTTAAGTTTATACACATAAAAACTATATTAGAATAGTTTTATACTATATATTTTAAAAAAGAAGATATCGACTTAAGCAGGCGTTGGCGCCGAGGTTTGATCGCTCGAATCCCGGCGGGTGATTGCGATTTTTTTAATTCAAAAAAATAATCGTATCTACGGGTCGGTCATTTTAAAGTCGCGAGCGTCATTTACATAGACACACATACACACATACACAGATATACAGACACGCAAAAACGCAGATGGACACACACACAGAAATTCGCTATTATGTATAGGGGGTCTTTTTTTTATTTTAAGCCCCGATTATTATTCACAAGGCTAAAATTTCGATAGATGTAAAGAAAGACAATAAAAAATAAGTTGAATTTTGAATAACGAAAACGTTACGTTTTTAAACCATCAACCGCCATCCCACTATATTAATCGCACACGACGCAGAACCGTTCTGCATCACACGCAAACCAAACAATTCCGCAAACGACACACACAAACTCCACAGATCGAACACAAAACAAATCAAACCACATCAACTGCACACTCATCATTTAACAAACCAAACACACTCCGACATCGATACGGCCGTCCTTGCACATCGTCAATCACACACGAAGACACATCCCAGCAGCCATCGAACCACACCCCCGAGGGATCCATTTTCGCGAACAATACATCCTGCGGATCCTGGCCCACCACCCCCCGGTCCCACCCACAAATCCTCCAGGATTCGGTCGCGTTTCCAGCCTTCGGCAACCCGACAAAGGAGCGGTCGGTCCTGGCAGCGATCGCATTGTCCCCGTCGAGCGAAGCCTTCGACAAAGGGACCCTCGCAATAATAAATGTGTGTCTCAAATGTGTCGAGTGGCTGCTTCTTTCCGCGGCTGCAAACAAGCTCGAGGTGGATGGCACTTGAACTGTGGGATTGTGGCGAGGTTGTGTTTTGTATGCGTTTAAGGGCAGGTGGGCGTGCTCCGGGCACGTTTTGCTTCTGGGTGTGTGCTGGGTTTTTTTTTCTATTTTGGTTTCGGGCCTGGAAGATGTTGGTTGTGGAGATAGTAGGTTAAGTTGTGCAAAAAGAGCACTTTGAGTGTGGCGAAAGTTTCACGGGCGGTGTGCAATAAAAGATTTGTGGAGTGCAGCTGTTTTTTTTTGTGTACTATTAAAATTTTTAAATTTAATGTAATATGTTTTATCAGTTAAATCGTTCAGAAAGCAGCAGATTATGTTAAATAACATCTACAGGTTATTCTCGACTTACGACGGAGAAAAATTCCTGAACCTCGGCCGTAAGCCGAATCGGTTGTAAGTCGAATTCATACAAAAAAAATCAATCAATTTGATTTATATCAAAATTTTCATCTTTGACCCGTATTCTGCCATGGTTAATATAATAATTAATATTTTTTTTAACCAAATTTATTTTTTAATAAATAAGAATACACATATCTCAGAAAAGAGCGAAAAAATCTGGCAGATAATGGGTTTACAATAATTTGAACGAAAAATAATTAATTGAGAAAAAAAATTTCAAAGTCGAGAGCTATCTGTAGTATATTCAGTAAAAGAACGTGATTGTGTATTTTTGATAAAATCAATAATAAATGTTTTCAATATTCAATTCATATTATTATTAGTTATTTTTGTTTTGTCTATACAATTTTTTTATATAAAATAGTTTTAGTATTAAAGATAAAATATAATAAAATAAAGATTTCTCGAATTTCGTTTTTCTCTAATACATTTCTATAAATATTGACTATAAATAAAAATCTTTCAAGAGTGGAGAACTTTCTGCAGTTTTAATACGGTATATTTAAGGCTGTACGTGTTATTAATTATTGTTATTATCATCCCGCTTACATAGAGTATTTCTGCAGGGACTCTCATGCTATCAATTAATTTATTTTATTACACTTGAGCTCAAACGTGCAATTAATTATTGCGATTATCTCGCCTTTCTTGTATGTAATTCCAGCGCAAAATTTAGACCGTAAGTCAGAAAACTTACGGTAATAAAATCAAAAATTCAAAAGCAGGAATAATAGCCTAAGCATTATACACAAAAATGCGTCTTTCGTATGCGACAATTCGAAAATATTCACGTCCGTATACCAAAATCGAATATATCAAACTTTTTTCCCGTATATAAAACGTTAAAAGCCACATTATACGGTTCAACATCCATTTAGTGGGAAAAACACGCGTCGATGTGGTGAATTTTATCGGAACAAGTAAATATCCGGAGGCTTTCAGGACACATAATAGTCAGTGATGACGGTCAACCCGGCATAATATCTCAGTGCCTTTGAGAACTTGTGTTATTATATAATATATAATATTTTACAATACATAGAATCAATATTTACTATCTTCGAATAAATTTAAAAAATACTATTTAATATAATTATCACTATGTACTGTAACATTTTTAGGATATTTCTAAAAAAAAATATAGTGAAATTTATAGTTGAGTAGAGAATTCATGTTGTGGCCTACGTTGTAATTTACGACATTATCTGACTAAAGTATGATCTAGTATGAGTAAGAATCTTATTTTCACTTCATCTTAGATAGAAATATTCGTCTGAGAAATTTCTTTATAAGGATTCTAGAATCGTTCGGATTGTACATTTTTTCGAATCGAATCGATATTCGCTGTACATCTGATATTAATATGTATTCTGTGGTTAAAAAGAAGTTTAGTGAAGAGTCGAATTTGAGAAAAAAATATGTAACAGGAAGATCGATTTATATGGGATATCGCAAAAAGGGATACGTACATAAAACGAGCGTTAGCTAAACGATACGAAATGTAAGGATCGTTTTGGGATTCGATGTCACTATATTATTTTATAGTTCCCTAGATATTTTAGTAGAACAACTTTATTGTATAATATATATTTTTTCATGTTGTGGAAAAGCTTCAGAAAATTTAAATGAGCGGCGTCAGAACGTGCACTGTAAACGTTTTGTGCATTATAAATAGAAAATTTTCAGTGTGTGGATGAAGTATTAAAATTTTTTTCGAATATATTATGCACGAAAAAAAGGTGATGAACGTTTTTAAAACGAGCGAATGAAAGTCCGATAAGTTTTTATGGGCTCGTGTACATGGAGTTTTATTCGCCTATAAAAAGTCAAAGTCGAAATCGCATAGCTATGCCGATAAAGTTTATCTCGTACGATCGATGATAAGAAAATTTTCAGATGTTATTTCGTGTATCAATTCAATTTTTGAAATTTACGTATGATAACTTAAGTATTCAGCAATTATTTGAGAATCGGATGAACTTCAGACTAAAAGAACCGTATGTTTTTATCATATAAACATATATAGGACTTTTTCAACTGATAAGTTCATTCAAAAAACCGAAACACTGAAAACAAAACTCAACCCAAAAAATTATCATATCCTTCTAAAAGAAAAATCGGAATCGGAAATCGCACAAAGTCAAGCGGTTAACCCTTATCGCACCGTTTCAAATTTTCCGAAATATAATAAAACGACACATCACTATTTATCTTGTATCACGTTTTTTCGCATCACTTCCCATTTGCGTTCCGTTTTTAACATTTCACGATACAAAAAATATATATACGACGTTTTTTTACTCGCGTACGACGCGCTGAAATTCGTCATTTTTCATCGTTAGCGCATGTTTATATCGGCGTGAAGGAAGGCTTTTTCATTCTCGTCTCCGTTTCAGGTTTTTCAGTGCACGACAGCCGTGTCGAGTGATTAGCACTGAACTCTGAAAGCTCTCGTGATGTGCGAGCTTTAAGGGGAAAGCTCTGACTACCGCTTATTATGTGTTGGGCTCGATATGAATATTGCTTATATTATATGCTTCATCAACACCATTTTCAGATCCAAAGACAATAATTTTATATAATGTTAAAAAATATCTGAATTGTTCTGATTAAAAATATGGGGGAAATTTATTGCAATGTATTATTTTTTCAATTTTTACAAAAAGCACGTTATAAATTTTGATCAAAAATTGATAAATTGCAGTGTTTGATTTGTAAATTAATCTTTTTGTAAATTGAAAGAAAATTGTCAAATATGAAGAGATTTAGACAATATTAGTAATTTTTCGGAAAGAGCTAGGAATTGATAGGTTGTAATTTACAGTTGAAAATTAGAATAATTAACATTTTCGGAAACTTTATTTTTTTTACGTTTTTATGACAGATGGTCAATTACTGATACATAAACTACCAGTGCATCAAATTATATATAATTTTACGTTGAATATGAAAAAAATTCCACATTCATATTTGATTTTATGATACATGGATGTTTAGCATTCTGAATTGTCAAACAATTGACAACAAATAAGCGACTTAAATAATAATTGACGTGAATTTCAAACTGCGCTTGTTCCTCTAGCACGTTTCGAATAATTCGATTAAATATGCTGAAAGCTTTCGACGTGACACATTTCACCAGTAATCCGTTTGAGGAATTACAGTTAATGAATATGTAAGAAGCAATATTTTTCGCCCACGCAAACTACGTGGAATGTTTAATTCTATTTTGCTTTCATGATGTGTTTTAAACGCAACCGTGACGTAATGAGCTCGCGAAAAAAATGTAGTTGGAAGAATTATTCCACGAAGGAATAGTACCGAAACTTCGAGCTGGAAAATTCGTATAAATAACGGTCATGAATATTTAACTCGGCCGAACATCAACACTAGATATTATACGTTCCTCAGAAGCGTTTCTGGAACGATGTCACGTTCTCGAAATAAATTCCGACGAGTGATTTAAAATTCGATTTATCGAAATTATACATACACGAAATAGTTCGCTCACACACGTGATCGCACATATAAATTCAACGTCGTATATTTGTAATCGGACATTAAGTAAATGCGTTCGTGCGGAACGCCGATATAACGCTCTCGAAGCGCAAACAAGCTATGTAAAATTACGAACGTTCTATACAAATTGTAAAAGTGTAGAGAGTTTTTCTCGCATGAAAAGAAACCGAGCATTATCGCATAAATTATTATGAAAGCATGTTGTGATAAACTTGAGAGAAAAGCTTAAGATAACGCGTCGCTTCTCCGCGAGGCTTCTTATGAATATTTATTCAGCATCGTTTAAAAATTCGATACGTACTTTTTTTTAATTCGCTTTCGGAATTTCTGGCGATTATTGTAGCGCGATTAATTTCCATCATTCGTAGCGACGTATTTTCTTCGAAATAAACTACAATATAAAACACATTATCATACATAATAACACAACGAGCGGAGTCATCCGACGTGGCGTTTTCGCATGACGAAATTAATATTCCGCCAGATCTTTGTTTTCAGATTATCCGCGTTACGAAAGGCACGATCCCACTCATTATGTAAACATTTTCTCCGTTTTTAATTATCATATAAATATTCAGGCAGTTTTCATAAAGCAGCATTTTTTTCACGCTTACTAATCGAACGACCCTCTTATCGAACCATTACCGCCAGAGTGAGCGCAACCGACTAATGTGTTTTTTTCCCCATTTTATCTCTACAATTTTAACCTTTTATTCCGTATAAATATCTTATATTATATATTTATTATTTCAGAAAATTTTACGATTAAAATAAATATTAATTGATAGTGTATTTTTATCATATTTGAGTTTTAGCAATATACTCAAAACTCATTGTTATCAATGTATTATTTTAGAGATATATGATTCGGTAATGGCAAGGGAGGCCATTACCGGTAAATAACCCAAATAATAGTTCGGTAAATTATCGGTAAGTTTTTAATTTTTAATTTTTAAGAAATATTGTTTTTTAAGAAAATATTTTTAAAAAATGTCGGGTTATATAGATATAGTTTTTTTTGAAAAATACTGTTATTTTTTTGAAATGATTTTAAAAGAAATGTAAGGTTGTGTATGTTTACTTTTATTGTTTTTCGTTATTTTTACGGTTTTAATAAATAAAAAATTTAATCTACCAGTAAACAGATAATTAGTAAAAAAAAAACGAATTAACGGTAAATAATAAATACGCTAAATTTGTCCCTTCTAGCCAATAGCAAAGTAAAAAGGTAACCAAAAT